>DWAJ01002018.1:0-19322 GCA_018238005.1 Eurema mandarina | reverse complement strand
CTTTGCGTGCGCTGCGAAAACGGTTCAAGATACAAAAATAATATGTATGAAAGAATTATTCCTCTTTAAATGATCTAAAAAAAAGTCCGCGACAGTATATGTCTATCTTCTAAGATTGACTCACTATGCCATAATAATAGAAATAGATCCGACGGGGACGAAGTTCCGAGCAACAGCTAGTTGTGTTATAAAACTACTGATAATTGCTTATTTTCCCCTAGTCCTTACGACTATCTATTTATAAAACATTTCAACGTTCGATAATTGTAAATTTGAACGTGTTATTATAGTTTTTTAGTCGACTGTACAACTGAGAAAAATATTCATTGGAAATCGAAAAAAAAAGTATGGCAAGTATGAATTGATGAAACGAATGTAACAAAAAATAAATACGATAATTGTATGTTATTTACATACACATCGCTTAGGCGCCAGTTGGACATGCGAATAGTGTGACCATATTAAAACTTACCTTATAAGTAAGTAAGTAAATATGTTTGTGTTTACTTTTAAAAGGGGTTTTTATGGTACATTAAAATTTATTATTTATTACAGAATTTACTTTACAGATTCATTCGCGAAAAACCCGTTGTTTTAGGATTACATAATATTGAATATGCCCCTCATAAACCCTATTTATGAGTGGCATATGCAATAGTACATCCCTTGATCATTTTCAAAATTAGTTCCGTAAATTTAAATCCTTTTCATAGAGACTCAACTTCTAGGTATACTATATGTTTTTTATTTCTTACATTTTTAATACATTCAGTAAAGAATCTATTTATTTTCATCATTATTTAAAGAACTTATAACCTTGTTCTAAATTTAAAAATAATGTTTTTTTTTATTTGTGTTAAGTTTAATATTATATTAGTGTAGTATACCAGAGCCTGCCCAAATATGCACACATCCTACAAGGGCTAAAAACAGGTTGCAACCGCACATTATCTCTAAGGCTTTCCCTTGCTACTTGCACCATTAACCCACCGTGCCAAGGCGCACCAACCTGCGGTTTCGTGGACGTTTCTATGATGCGCACTATTTACTTATTTTATTGGAAACAACCAATATGCACTTTCTCGTGCATTATTCATCGGTGCACCTGTGCAGTTTATAACTGGAAAACAATCCTTTTTTTGGAAATTTGTTAAGAACTGATCTCTATTCCCATTGTAATTCACCGTATCTAAATATATAAAATTCAAAGGTGACTGACTGACATAGTGATCTATCAACGCACAGCCCAAACCACTGGACGGATCGGGCTGAAGGTAGGTAGATGTTGTGACGTAGGCATCCGCTCAGAAAGGATTTTGATCAATTCTACCCTCAAGGGGATAAAATAGGGGGTGAAAGTTTGTACGAAAATCCACGCGGGCGGAGTCGCGGGCAACAGCTAGTATTTTTATAAAATCGGTGGCGTAACGTAATTTTGAGATACATGAGGCTAAAACGAAGGAACCAACGTTATTTTAAGTAACAATAATTTTCACTAAATACAAAGGAATAACAATTAATTAAAAAGTCTTTTGGTCTCCGGACATGCCCATTTTAAGAAGTCCAAAAGAAATCCTTTGGATAGAAGCTTTAAGCAAAAACTTCGACTATTTTCACCTATTAGTAACGGGCTTATTCCATCCTTAAACGCTGGTTTCTTAAAAGGATGGGCTATTAAACCATTCATTAGTGCAAGGATTCCTTCAATGGAATTTAAATACAATGTAAGCATTAATTGGTTTTGATAAAATTTATTTATTTACATTTTAATGATTTAACATTTAGGAGAATGTTGCAAGCCATTCTTCAGCTCTTGGTTAACGCTTTATTATGAGTTTTTGACTATTTTTTTAACTTACCAGGAGCAGAAATACAGTAATAATATCCTTAACTTCGACAAGGTTTTAGTACTTTTACAATAATCGATCTATTATTCTCTTTTTTAAGGAGGTCTTAGGCCGGCTTGCCCGATGTGGTACTTACCATCTTACAGAAAACCGGCATAAACTGGTGGATCTTATCAGAAACATCATTTAGTTTCGATCAATAAGTAAAATTCCGTCCTCCTTTAAACCATTTACAACAAAGACTTTTCCCCATTTTAAGCTTGGCAATGCAGTCGTGGGGCACTTAGCTTTTGCTTTGCTCAAATTTTGTCTGTTACCTCTCACAATAGAAGCTTAATTTTCTCACTTACGAATTCCATATCACGTAACATAGATCTTAAAATGAAATGAGTCTAGATGAAATCATTTTATCAATGATACATAATGCATTATTATTTAAGCGCTGGTAATTGAATCCACAAGTCCGCAGTCGGTCCGCCATTTGCCAGGAATGTAGCCACCGGCATTACGATAACATTAACTTTACTTGCCTTGCTCGATTTCTATTTTTAATGTATGCAAGAATTATTTTTAGATAAGAAAATATTGGTTATTTAATTAATAGATAGCATTTGTTCATAATTGGGTCTCATTTAGAAGTATTCTTCGTTATTATCCTACGTATTGTATGAAAATAATTATGATTTTAAAAAGAAACTGTTTGCGCATACTTAATCTTAGTCTAACAATTATTGTAGTTATTATTGGACGCATCAGGTGCACATAAGATACACTTCCTTTAAAAGAATAACCAAAATCGATAAGATGACTTTTGACGTAAAAAAATAGAACAAAAATTTCTCTGGAGTATATTTGTTTTGAAAGAGACCAACCATCTCTACCCATAGACTATAGCAAAGCTAAGTGCCAAGCTTTAATAGAGGAAATAAAAGGATTTGTGATCTCTTCATATTATTAAAATCAATTTAAAAATACATACTATCTAAAACAGATTTAAATTGATTCCCAAGATCGTCTAGTTAATTGACCTCATGTATCGCAAAAACAGTCAGCGTACATTAGCCGTTTATTTAATACGTTCTCAATATCTATCTTCTAATTAAATTGTTGTTAGACCACGATTTATTGCTTGTTAAATTACTTGTACTTACTCTTTAATGAGTAATGAACCTATTGGCGGTTTAATAGATCTCGAGCAAACGTATTAATTCTGTTACCATTACTGAAGCTGCAGGCGTCAATTACCTCCTTTAAGACATAAAGGATTAACATAACAGTACGTTTAATATTAGCATAAATTACTACACACATACATATAACTACTAAAAGTTAAATTTCATGTATAGACATATCGTAGATATAAAATGTATATACTGTGCAGTAGCAACAGCCCGAACTATGGTAGCCTTGCAATCATATAGAAAACTTGTCTCAAGAACGGCAAATCACTTTTTCCTTTATTTAATTCAGTTATACTCTTCATTATCATTATTATTTTCCTTTCGTCCATTAAAAGGCCGTCAATACATTTGTGAAGTTTTGAGAATGTCCTAGAACAGAAGTAGCACCTACCACGAGACGAATCTTCCTTCTTTGAGTATAAAATATAACAGTATGTTTACACTTTACCATCACATAAAATAGTACAAACAGTATATCAGCACATATAAACGGTTACATATCTCATCGTATATCATCAGCCCTGTCATTTAAGCTTGCCAGTTTCGTCCCCAGTAGTATAATTGCTCTAATTATTCAACACTTAAATATAAAACAACTAAATAGTCCATTCGAAGACGTGTTTATAACCTGTTACAACTCCGAGAAATATAATTGTAGCATAATAGATTTCATATCAAATAAACATATGAAAAAATGTCTGAGTTTTATTCTTTGTCTATCCAAAAGGAACGTTTCTACAAGACTCGGAAGATCTAGCCCGAACACGACGGACGACGATCGAATTTTATTTTGACTAGTTTCTAAACAGTTCTTAAGCGGCTTCGAATAAAAATAAAAACTTTTTTTTCACGACAACAATACGATAAACTTATGTTCCATCCTATCCTTCACTATGTCCGATTCTTTATAGACGACGATTGCATTCCGACTAAAGCTTCAGAGATAACATTACTGTATCGCCGCATATTTTATAGTTTTACATTGCACTCTAGAGACCTACAAAGTAAAGGTCAACACCAGAAGCAAGGCAGAGTGAAAACCGATGTAGTACTTCGATGGGGCTATAATTTGAAATTCATACATGTTGAAACTACAAATTTACTAGCTAACCAAATACCACACACTTGATTATAGAGAGGTGATTTTTGTTAGGTAATTTTAAGGTCAACTTGGGATCTAGTGATTTTGTTCTTTTCATGATTTATCTCATGCATGGATTATAATATGAATTATTAGGCTATTATTGTAACAGTGGCACTACGTCAGCTGATTTTTTTATTTATTTGTCTTTTCCTCCCTTAGGCTACTTGGAAGAGGTCGCCAGCCACCATAAGTGTTTTCTATGCGAATTTTATACTATTTATTATCTGTGACTTGTAAAGAATTAAATAGAATACGTTCATTTACGTTATACGCCGTTCGTTCTATATATGCCATACATATATGTGAAGATTAGATTATTAAGAGATTTGGAGACTTCAATTGGACTGCAGAACAGTAGAATACTTGGATGAATGTTCATAAACGTTATACGTTCATACGCCTTAGAATATAAGTAGGAAAACCAATAATCTTTTGAGTAACGAGTTGTGTTGCAGTTCAACTAATTTTAGTTAACTAAAATTCAATTATTAAATTATTTAATGAAAACTTTTTAATTAACGATCGCTGTGCTGTCACCAAATTATCTATTATAAAAGTTAAATGTTAAAAGCAATGATCCTCTCAACTAGAACATACACTACTACAGATACATAATAAAACGACTAATAGAAATAATATATTCTCATGCATCTGTTACAATAGTCGATTGTTAATTTCCTCATTTAAAAGCAGCCGAGATGAACAGTCGTTATATTTTAACAAATAATTAATTGGCTCCATTTGCTATTGTTATTACAAGTAATTATCATGCTTTCTATTAACGCTTTAATGTGCGTCGAAATTAATTACTTGGGGAAGTATTTCCGCGTAGTAAATGTTTTAATATCTTGGCTATAACAATAAAAGTCCTAATCTTCTTATAAGGAGGATTATTTTTACTAGTTAAAATAATATTTCAAGTGGTTACCCTTCCTTATATAATAAAACATTAACGCAAACGTTTGTTTTTATGTACGTGTTTTCTATAGTTTTCTACGGAAATTGACTAATAAATTATATATTATAATTAATTTTTATGGTATGATTTTTAAGAGATAAGAAACAAGGCGACCAAACCCGCAGATCATGGCTAGTATATAAAATTCTTAGTAGTACATTGCAATGCAATAAATAACCTTAAACATCAAACCTGTCGAAGCTTCAATGTAAAAGCAATTTATCACTTTATATAACAAGACTTTCGATGTAATTATAGCATTATGTCATTTTCAAGTAAACCACAAATTGCATTCACAAAAAATGTCGAATGAAAGCGAGTACATCATTACAGTACCGGCTCACCGCATACCGTGCAAGACATTACCGTGCAAATTACCAAACAATATAACAAAGCCTATCTACTTACTTAACAAAATGTCATCTTCATCATTGCATAGTATAAAACAAAGTCGCTTTCTTTTGTCTGTCCCTATGTTTGCTTAAATCTTTAAAACTACTCAACTGATTCTCATGCGGTTTTCATAGATATTAATAGAAGAAGAAGGTTTGTATATTTAAAACAGTCATATGCGTGCGAAGCCGAAACGGATATCTAGTTTAATATAAAAACAACATGTGTCATACAAATGTATCAGTGAGAGATCTTTACGAGTTTTTAATTAAGAAAGCGGAACAATAAATTCAAAGTAAGTAAGTATATTTAACTAGCGAGATAAATTTGATAAGACGGTATGGATATCGTTTTTAAAGAGCTTTCTTTCATCTATTCAATGGTATAGAGTACAGACTTCACATAGCGCATGACTATGACATTAACTGATAGAAACCATGATCTTTCCCGATTAAATATTAAACAGTTGCCTTTCAGATCATGTAGCAATACTTGTACAAGAATTGACGACACAAGTTCATTGAACTTTTAAGTTTTAGAAAACTCCTTAAATATCTTTATCGTGATTGAATATACGCAACAGGATTTTTTTTACCATCTTGTACATAATTAGCTTAAGCTTAGTATTTCCTTTTAGCTGGTTTTAAGTTGTGCTTTATACCAGTAAAACCCTACATCGACATTTTTTTCCATAGGTCTCTCTTAATATTATTTGAGAACATCCATTAACAATGACATTATCAAACACTAATAAATTAACGATATCGGTTCAGTAGCCCAGTAGTGTCGTTAAAAAATATATATTGTATCAACAATGAAAACATGGAAGAACAGTTTCTTGTCCCTTCATCAATAACGGTATCATATTACGTATTAATCTGCAATACTATCCACCAAGACCATCGGGAAAAAAACTAATGACAACTAATTGGTCTTGTACCGACAAATAATGCCGTTACGATACCAGTTTCCATTTCTATGAAGCTTCTTACTTCCTAAGTCTTACCTTATTGGATTTGTTCAGCTGGCTCGTTCCCAGGAAGCCTGATTGGATAATTGATCTGAAAAAGCAAACGATGTTTTATAAGCTTCTTTTTAATTAAAGCAAAATAACAAAAACGCTATTTTAGTTTAAATGTTATTTGTGATTTAAACGATATTTTAGATGCTAGGATGAATATTTGTTTTACTTGTAGTAAGAATTTTAAGGTATACAAAATCTTTGTCATAAGATACATATTTGGATAATAATATTAAGTTTAACATCGTATTTGATATTGCATTCGACATGGGAGCAACGATATATCAATAGATCGATTCTATTTAAAATATAAAAGAGTAATAATCCATAATTCATATGCTGCCGAAACAGATGCTTAAATAAACACATTTATAAGTAGCCAAAAATCTGACATTACTCAGGGAGCGGATATAAGGTCAAAGAACAATTATTATTGGTCTTAATATGGTAGTAAACAGTTAGCTTCGATCTATCATCTTTTATAGATTGCTTATATTTGTTCAAATGCTAAATAGTCCTCATAAAAACTTGAAGCAGAGAATAATGTATCCATCAAGCTCATAGAATTGCTGAATAAACAATAATGTATTACCCGTTTTTGTTATAATAAATTGTTCATTGTTCCGTAAAAATATATTTCTCTGTGTGATTTATTAGTTTATTATGATAAGATTTTCATATAATAAGATAGCTCGTGTTGTATCGTAAATTTAACTAACCTAAGAAATAAAAAATAAAAGAAATTCTAAAAAATTTTAACATTAATTATTATAATATTATTTTCGCACGTATGTGGTTGAACAAAAAACAATCAAAGCTTTTAGCGGTTAACAAACAAAAACATTATTGAATCTGTTGAATAACAATTGACATGTGAATCTATTAATTAATTATCTGTGCACGCAATTTCCCGCTTAATGTGGTAATGAACAAAAACAATATTTGAGAACTGGCAATTCGCCTCACACAGCGCGTCAGTAATAAAATAAAAAAAGCGTTAGTAATCCAATAAAACTATAATTAATCGGTTAGTTCCTCCGGCACGAGCCGATACACTATCATTTCAAGTGTTGAAGATTGTGTAATATTAAGAAGCAGTGAACGAAAGTAGCAGGGATCGGTGTGTAACGTTAACTTCAAAACTATACGATAGTTATGTCAAAATCAAAATTCATACAAATATGTTTTTCTATAGGAACGCTTTTTTAATTATAAATATGTCTACTAGGCATGAACATAAAGATTTTTTCATAATGTTTTTTACAAAATAATTTTTAATGTTGAATTTCTTAATTATTTTGATTAAAACTGCATTTAAAAGATATAAGATCAAAAAGAAGAATAAGATGACACTTATTAGATGTATATTTAGTATTCACTAACCAAAAATAAGCAAATAATATTGTTAGGGTTTATATTTTAGTCGACTTACGTAAACTAAAAAAAGATAAACATGCAATAAAATCTTATGTCTCTTTCTAGTTACTGAATACACGTCCAGTGCTGAGCCTAAATAAGTACCTACAATATGTACTACGGAACCCGCGTGACTTTAAAAGTTTTTATACAATAAATTGATGCATTTGCTACGCTTTTACTATATTCGATGATTTAACGGTCATGCGTTGAAATCAAAATTACATGTTATATCACACTACGGGAAATCAATGAGAATTGAGTATAATTTCTATAAATAATATAATAATAACGTTATTTCGATTTTTTTTCAAAAAATGACAAAACGTATAATTCAATTTATTAACTATTGTTAAGCCGCGGCTTCGCTCACTTTGAATCGAAAAATAAATATCGGTAATATAATCAATTGAAGTAGCTTATGATCATTCTGATACCTTCAAGAGTATGTGACATTTTTGCAGGAAAAGGAAATATCCTTTTTTTCACTTTTATAGCATTAGTAAGGATTTTTGATCAATTTTCTTTACTTAAAGGTAATAAAAATACTAGTACATAACTAAATTAAGACATATAGCGATGCAAGACTATGAGTAATAAAATATTTTTAGCTTAATTACTTACGGCAATCCTACGCATAAGATTGACATACATTATATAAACATTTGTACTAACTTAAAAACAGGCTTTACCGTAAAGTTTATTTACATTTCCTCTAATAAATAAACTCGTAGGGCTACATAATTATTGCGTTAACCTAAGACCTAGGATGCTTCTTTCTGATTACCATACTTTTCTCATTAATTTTCTTTTTGTATGTTTCGTAAATACCAACGATAACTTTAAGAGAAATAATGAGTTTCATCATAATTTTAATTAAATAATAATTTTTCAATTAGGGTACAAAGGGTAACATTTTTGAAACGTCACAGTGTTGAAAAACAATAACATACCTTTTATAACATTTCTCGTATGTTATAAAAAGTATTCTCGTATGTATCGAGGTACGTACATACCACTTCAAATCCGTTTAAGAAATTTTAAAGCTTTTAATCCCAATGTTTGGAAAAAACAAAGAAATATGTTAATATAATTTTATCAATAAATATTGCGACAAATCCTAAAGAATACTCTCTAAGGTTTTCAACATCAATTCATCATGGCAAAAGTTTGCAATAATGAATTGATATATGTACGTACCTATACGCAAAAGTATAAAATGGATTGGACTGAAATTTAACATACCTATAAGTATAAAACCCTAAATGAAAACATTGGACACTTTTTATCTCGTATTTCCACTTGGGCATATAACTCAGATTAACGCAGTGCGCTTTTAGTATAAAACAATTCTTAAATAAAAAAGTTTCGACGAGGTCAAAATAACAAAAACAAACGTTTATTATACAAACATTTTTGAAGAAGACGAAATATTTATTGTTAGTATTAAATTCACACAATCGCAATATGAAATATCAAGTATAATTTCGGTCAATAAAACTGATGGTTAGCGATTAAACGAAGGTGCACAATTAACGGTGAATTCCTTTCAATGCAAAGTTTATTTTTAACAATGGCACATTATTTATTTTCGTCTTGACAAATGGACCGATTAAGGACTTTCGAATTTCTCTTGCCAATGCCATAATAAAGATTGAGAATCAGAACCATATTCGCAGAATACGCATTTTATCATATAAACGATCACATCAAAATATAATCGGCAAATTTATGGATAACGTCAACTCGGCAATACAGTTAGATATACCCAGGTCGTATTTTCCCTCGTATTTATTTTATTTACATGTAGGAAATGTGGTAGCCGGCGGGAAATTGTATCATACAACGTCGCCTTTTATAGAAATTTCATCCCATTTAAAAGATACATTGAAATAGCAAACGTTAGCGAGGAAACTCATGTTAGCTCGTATCTGATAGAATTGAATAGTGAAATACTACAGCCATATAAACAGTTAATAGAATTACGATGACTGAAGGAAATATATTGAAAAATATCTGGGTTGTTTGGGTGTGTTGTTGATTAACTTTTACATTTCTACCTTTAAAATTTTACACATTTTATAAAACTCAAATGTTCATATAAGCCCGTAAAAAGCATAAATTTGAACCTGAGCTTAAACTTTACATTAATCCCTAACCTCTCATTATATATCGTAGGCTTCAAAATTGTTCAGCTTTTCAAATTTTACTTGCCAAATTTCACCCTATACATTTTAATTCTATGAAAATGTTGACGATAAACTCTTAGTTTTTTAGACCATCGCAGTATTTACTTATAATCAATTATTACCCTAACTAAGCTGTAAATTAAATCCATTTTCTCGCAATTCTATCACTCATTCAACCGAACGACGGAGATACGATCGGGTACAACTTAATGATTTCTCGTAATGCCAAGTTCGTGAATGGACACAATCATTAAAGAATTCATTAGCTGGCTTTAATTCGTTTGATCTTGTGATTAACCAGGAGCAGCACGAATAAGCAGTGAAGATTCAGATTTGACTGGTTTACCTGAAGGCGCTGAAATCATCTATTCGCAACAAAACGCGTAATAGACACAAACTTTCTTTTAATTAATCATTTGGATAGCAAAGTATGCGAAGTATCGCTTTCATATATTTTCTTATGAAAAACAAGGAATTGCCTATTTTGAAAGGCAAAATGGTTGTCTTAATGTATTATTAGATTTGTTCAGGTTAGTCTATGAGGTTAGTAGTAGACGAGATAATTTCTTAACAATGCTTTTAGTATCGTAAATTAAATTGCCACTTTTTTATAAAATTCAAAAAATTTTATCAAAAAATATATATGTATTTAAAATATATCACCTACCTATATAGACCTATCACCATAGTTACCATTTTACAAAACTGCTAACCACACCTCAATATATTGCGTGTATATATAACTGTATAGACACCGATCGTGCAAATAAAACCTTTTGAAAAGCTTCGACGAAAGCTCGTTCAATTTGTATGTAAACTAAGCGGCTACTTCGCTCGTGACAAGATTTAAAAATGCAAAGAAACCTATGGAGCTTGCTAGTTTATGACGTACCAGATACTATCCGAGGTGTTGTCTGTGTCGTTTTAGTAAAATAAGAAATTTTTCCTACTACAAAGTATAGTAACGCATTTATTCACCAAATCATTTAATTTTTGTTGTAATGTAATAGGTACGTGTGATTGTAAATGTACCTATAGATATAAATTTTTATTTTAATGAAAAAGTACAAATGGTAATGAGACGAACAGTCTTTTTGCTGATATACAATTGATTAAAATCTCACAGATTCAATATTAACTTCCTTAAAAGAATCAATATAACATTTTTATTTAGATAATTCCAGTTTAATTCCAGTATAGTTAGTTTAACAATAAATGACCCAAATTTCAGCCACCATTATAGCAAGCTATTTCAGTAGGAATTCTAATAACATTACTTTATGCCCATTTAAATATTAGCTCGAATCCCATAAATAACATTTATGACGTTATCAATCAAGTTAAACATCAGTAAATTCCGCGGTTCATAGTCGTGTTGCATCTAATCTTATAATTGCCTTTCAAGCTGACACTGAAATTTACGCCTAATAGCATTACTGAGCTTCTAGCACTATTCATCAAATAACGCGAGGCTATCTATTAGAGATCACATAAGACTAAACGCTGGCGTGTTATTATGAAATGTAACTGTTCGCTGGACTCGGTATCGACATTCATGTTAAACATTTGATTTGGATTGATGGTAATACAATCGTTGTTATGTGTATGCGTTAGCTTTTGTCCGCGATTTCCTTAGCTTGGCTAGCTTAATACTGCGGACTGACTTACTTTTTTTACAAAAAAAAAATGTGGAATTGAATTTCTAACTTATATTATTATCTATGATAACTAGGTACTAAACTAATTTGCAATTTTTTCTTGCAACTACAGAAACGTACGAAAGAACATCTGTTTTCAATACATAAATGAAATATATATATCAATAAAAATAACTCCTATTACAATAATTACACTTTATCTGTTACAATAGAAAATAATTCAATACTGTGACACTTATTCTAATACAGCCATTTAAGTTTCTCTTGAAAGAAAATTGCTCTCTCTTGATTCAATTTTAAAATAATTTAGTTATAGACAATATACAATGCAATGGATAATTCTTTTGTTAGCGCATTTCTCTCGATGCACGAACCAAAACATTACAACATTTAAAGGTATATTTAATTATGGATTTCAATTTTGTATTTTTTATGTTTTGTTTGGGCATAATTTCGCCGTTTATTAACCGATTTTTTGTTGGAATTATGATATTTCACAGTTAGCCCCATTTTATCGACATCAGGGTCTGATGGTGGCAGATAACAGGAATCGAGGTAACTTTAAAAAAAAATTGGTATTTTTAATATAGTTAAAAAAAGAAGACTCCTTGAAATTCACTCCTTCTAGGTAGACCGCAAGCAATATTTTAGACTATGTGTCATTTGCATTTACTGCTATTTCTTAATCCCGTTACGGTGACAGGAAAGTCTGTAGTGTGTGGGTTGCCAGTTGCCTTATCAATTAACCGTGCTTGTCGAGTAGCGCGGAGAATTAGCCTGACAACTGGCAACATTGCACAAATGGCCGTCAACAGCACGTAGCTCAACAAAGTTGGAGATTATTTAAAAGAATAATAAAACCATAGGTAGCTTCATTACGTGTGAAATGTGAACTAAAAATAGCGAATAACTTAGAACGTGCAATTGAATTTCATTAAGGTCCGGTATTTATCTGATCTCTGCTGGGTTTTATAGACTTTTATTTTTCATCGTTTGCTATATTTTTATGTTAAACTGGGCGCAGTCCGTGACTATGATCTTGTTAGACTGATATATTGATATTGAAAAATCCTTAACGGGCGTGTAATATTAGCTACGTCAAAGTATGAATAACGTTACGTTTTTCTTTTGTAATATAACGGAAATATAATCTGAATAGTGTATTCTTTTTTTACAAAAACGAAGAAGGACAAAATGAAGTATTTTATCTAAAAAATAGCTTTACATGGTGGTTTTAACTTTAACTTTTTTTTTAGTTTTAACTTTACAGGCTGCTGAAGACGAATACAGCTTTTCTTCTATTCGAGACGATGTAAGACTCGAATCTAACGCCTTTAATATCAATGAAACCAGCCCAGTGATTCTCGTATGCAAGTAATGTAACTAATCCAACTCTGTTTCACATTTGTAAATAATCATATATCGGATAAGCTAAGCAATCAGATAAGCCTTTAAGACAGAAAGCAAAAGCTTAAAACGGAGTAAATATTTACTTATATCTATTAAAAAGGACGTCAAATAAATTTTCAAAAACAAACATTAGAGCAATGTTTCAATTACCCTTATCTGTGTCGCGCTCACCTGTGAGCTGTGACGTGTCTATAAATATTGCTCATTGTGGGTCAATAGCCGGCCTTTGTACGGCCTTCGTGATAGGGCTGGCCCACTTCACTTTACGTGGTTAGATCTTTTTGATATACATGAGTCGAATCAACTTTAAAGTTAGATTATTGTTTTATAAGACCATGACGATGCAGAAGTGTACTATATATGTATTATAGTATATAGTGAACTATATATGTAGTACCTATAGTATATATGTAGCCTAGTTGAAGATATATTTGACGAAAAACAACTGTTAGTCGTTATGTTGTTTGTTCGATATTTTATGAATTTACTGTTATTCATGCTGGAAAAAAAACTTATAAGAGTATAAGTTATTGCAGATTAGAGAGATCGGGAAAGACATACAGAAAACCTATATGGTACATTTGAAAAATCATATGTATAACTAAATACAATTTTTCAAATGTACCATACTTTTCCTCCTATAATTTCAAATCAACACGTAACCAGATCGTTAGTCTGTTCTGGAGTTGTACCACTATACCACCGAAAACCATGCATTTTGGTACAGATGTCTTAATACTTCCGGTAAAAGGCGTGAACGCCCTCCATATTATTATCTCTAACACCCTCTTTAACAAGATAAACGCATTCTACTTTCCTTTCAAAAGCCGACAACGCATTAGCAAATCGCAATTTCTCAAACTTAAAACTAAACTGTGTAACTCGCACATAAAAAAGAAACCCATACTTGCCTTTATAGACATTATCTTTAAATGAATCTTAAAAGTATAAATTTTTAACAAAAATAATATTGTAAAAATGCCAAACACTCGGATTTGTCGCTTTACAAGTTTTTAATGTCTCTGAGTAAGTACTTTATAAATAGAACATTCAGTATGATTAACGTTATCCAAAGATCTTAAACTGCTAGCCTTTAGAAAAATAATAAAATGTTTTATAGAATTGTACCTATATTTATCGTTAATAGTTCTAGATCATTCTTCCGCAAGTTTATACTAGACGCGTCGCAGTTTCCGTTCCCGGGGCAATACCGGGACAAAAAATATAACATTTGCTGTTCCAGGGACGAAGTTTGTTCAACCGGTAGCTTCTACTTCCATTCCAAACTTTAATCAAAATATATTTAGTAGTTATTGCTTAGTAGAATAACAAATATCCTGACGTCTTACATCCATTAATCCATACACCCTGAAATTTTACAATTATAATATCACTACAGTGGATTTTACTATTAGTGTGCCTTCAAAGAGTAGAAACCAGTAAAGTGATAAACTATTCAGTTTTTTATCAAGTTATTTGTCGGTAGCATTAATTTTATTTAATAAACTTAGTTAACACACTCGTGCTTTATATACAAATTCTCTCGCTTTTTCTAAACTTTGTCAATTTTAGTAACAATTGGTCTAAACTTATTATAATCAATTAAAAAAAGAATGATCAATCTATGCCGTCATCGTTCAAAAAAAAATTGGCTTAAAATAGATCGTTACTTGAAGAAACGATAAAAGAAATTTAGAAGCAACTGCAAAAACCTACCACGTCATAGTAGCGCTAAAAATAGTCTGTAACTAAGAATATTATTTTTATCTCCAACCGCGAATAAAATGCAACTTGTTGAAAGATGCTATAAAAAGAAGAACTACATCAGAGTTAGCGCTTATCTTAACATTAATTGTTCTAGACGTGGCAATCAATTCTCTTAATCTTTTATAGGAGAAATAAAAAATATATGTAAATACTGATTCCATTTAAAAATACGAACTCGTTTAATTTACAATTGAGTCGTGTTATTATGTATTCATTGTTCGAATAAAAAAAGAAAAAGTTACCACAGACGCAATTAGCTTTTATGATTCGGAGTTACATTTTACAATTTATTCGTTTACAGAGTATAAATAATATGCAATATACGTAATTTTTTAAATGGCAATTCGAATAACAGGCTGTTTTTTCAAATTGTTTGTAAGTATATCTTTAGTTGACTTGTACTGTATTTTTAATATATCACACCTAGTAAATCCAGCCAATATAAAGCCATAGTGTTAAGGTGACAAAGGATATCATTTTGTTATACAGTGTATGTATGTATGTAGTATTTTTATCTCTGATACTATTGAGAAGTAAAATTATAATTAATCATTTGCTCATCTTTATTATATAGAAATATTATAAAAATGTTTCTTCTTGCATTATTTTGCAAAATTCATTTATTTTAAAAACCATTATAAAAAGAGTAATCACACATATTTAAGTTGAACAATTTCTTTAATTCAAATTACATTATTGTATTTCCTATTCGTTTAGAACGCTTTCATCGCCTACATAAAGCTTTGCAAATTACAAGAAAGTCAGTATTACAATTCGTTCAATTGTAAACAAATTAGATGGTATTTGCTTTTAAATTAGCGCTTATCACTTTCGTCTATTAGTGGACGATATAAAAGTGAAAATGATTGCTAAAAAGTGTTAAAACGACCAAAAGTGACGCGTCTACAGCGCCCCCCGCGGTTCACAACCGCCGTAACAATTAAATTAGCTTTTTTAGCCACTTTTTCATTGACTGCCAATACATCGAATACTTTTTATAATTGAAGAAAGTGACGATCATTATGTAGGAACTTTTGTAATACCACTTTTTGCTCGGACGTTGAATAGCGAGAATGTAGGAGGTCGCTCGCATGTTCCACAAATAATTATTGCTGTTTGCTAATTAGGATATTGTCGCTCACGGCGGTCGTGTTTTCTTCTTCAATTTATTCCCTCTGTGCCATAAATAAACAACGTGTCCGCTTTTTGAATTACAAATACGTTTAGTTCACGTTAGGAGAATTTCCAATAACTCCATATTTTAAAGATGATCGTTTCCTTGCTAGAGTCTATTTTATGAGCGCTCTTAATTAAATTCCTTGTTACAATAAAATAGAGATCGCATATAAATCCATTTTACAAACGTGGGAAGCCTGTAAACGATTGCATAACACAAGAATAATTACAGAAGAACACCATTATGCCTCTAAAAATAAAGCTGGACTCAAGTCTTTATGTGCAATTACGAATAACTCAAAATCATAAAGTTTTCTCTGAGGTTTTAATACAGGAAAATCGTGAATAGAATTTAATTAGAATTCTTTAAGTCTTCCGTTTCTTAGTGACTATTTATTACAATGCACTGTCATTATACTTATTATAAACTGGCTTGAATTCTTTACAGATATCAACTATTGAAATTATTTCGTAAATAATTATTCACTGCTGAGTACATTGAACCGAAGTATTGATAGCCCCTAACGAGACCGAAAATCACCGAAATAATATCAACAATGAAAAATTATTGAATTAAAATAACGCATCCCTAGTAACAAACAATAATACAATCTACACTAATATAAAGGCGAAAGTGTGTGTAAGTGTGATTTTAATAATATTCGGTATGGAGTTAGCTGATATCGTGATTTAACACAATCTAAGTTTTACTGCGGGGAATAAGCAATTTATTTCCCCTTATAATAAGCAGGAAACATCGCGGGGCACAGCTAGTCAAAAATATATTACACACCAAACACGAGACCTTAGACCTCACATTTGGAGTAAAATTCAGCTTTGCTGTAAACGTATTCTCATAGACTTACAGCAAGTTTATCTCAAGCTAGCGGAAAGTGAAAACACATCCGAGATCATAAATCGTGTATATGAGAAAACATCATACAATGTAACAGATTATATGGGCGTACGACGCGTTACTATTGTGCAGTCCAAAATGATTTACACCGCATACCTGCGACATCTCTATGCATTCAACATTGAATAACTCGTAAATATTCTATGAAAATGGATAGTACGATAGAATGCTTATTGAATATTATATTGATATATTCCGTGTCCCACTTAGATGTGCGGCTAATTATTTTATGGAAAGTTCCTTATAAAGAATGCGGGAAGAAGGACCATTGATACTATAAGATGTTAAAGGAAAATTTGGTTGGTAACCCTACTTAAATTACCCGAGAATAGCTGCACCGATTTCAACGCGTTTTACATTGTTAGATAAGTAGTTTTTTTTGTAATAGCTTGCAAGTACATAATCTTTTAAGTAGACAAATAAATATGAATTACAATATCTTAAAACAAATTATTCTTTTCATTGCATTTAACCCAACGTAAACCACTTATAAAACCCGCAAGCAGAAACGCCAATTAAATTACTTATAACGTGGTATCTTAAATATATTTGTCAAGCAATTACGAGCAAATTAATCCAAATTAACCAGCACACCGTACGGAGATGTAATATTTCATCTTATCTTAAGGACTCCATATTAAGACAAGCCAGGCTTGTAATGGACACTAGGAATGAAAACTTGATTGAAAAATATTTACAATAATAGACTAATAAAGTAATATCTTATTATGGTAATATTGCTGTCAGATAAATATTGTTTCACGCTTGAAGACCGAAGATAGGAGGCTATGTAATCTAATTACTTTATACTTAAGTAAAGAAGATAATGTAGTTTGTATCAAACTTAATAAGTAATAATATTTTATTTATTCTTATTAAGTTTGTATCAAACTTAATAAGAATAAATAAGAATCAAAGATGTAGCAAAAGTGTAAATTACACGTCATCTGTAACTCGCATTACAGTTGACGTATGTTGTTTCAAAAAAAAGTCTTCTTTGGAAAATAAGAAAGCACACACATTTTTATTATAATAAAGCTATGCCAATTTCAGCCGCTTTAAACCTGATCTAGATGGTATTTCGGAAAAAAAATTTCCTTATGAAAACCTAACCTTAACTAACCTTAAGTACGTTATTATTTGTAACGTTATTTTATAACTTTCATTTTTATTTGTACACATAATAGCAAATTAAATTCGTTTTGAAACATATTTGTATAGTGTACGATTCGAAAGTAAAAGTTAAACGATTTACATTGAAACGGAACTAAATATCAAGTTCTTATATTCCATTTGGCATCTTGAAGCCATGAAAACGATTAATCATATTACTTAAACGGATAGTTAATTACATACACTTTATATGGAAACGCTTTGATAACTGTTTATTACTTGACATTAGCATTTGCATACCACAAACACGCAATGTTATCATCTGTTTGACCAAAAGTATTGCAAGAAAGAGTAATATTCAAAATTGTATCCGTTTTTATTTATTAATAAAAAAACTTTCGATTACGTAATACACAATAGTTAGCTTCAAAAGTCCTTAGGAAGAAATGTCGGAAAAGTATAAAAAAATCTTTTAGTTAATGTTGCTGAACGTATTTTCATATACATTCTTCGTTATGCATTGATATGTATTATACATATAAGTATTACTCTCGAATATAGAAAAATGCGTATTTTGATTTTTTTAACCAAATATAGGGTGCTGAAAGCAACTTTGTTACTTTTAACCATATTAAAAAAGGGATAACTATTATTATTAACGATATTTTTAATATTATAGGCTGTGTTCTATAGCTGTGAAACTTTAACAGAATCGAAAAAACTAAGGTATAGTAACCGTCAAAAATGTTTAGCGATTGACGAGAATAGCTGCGCATCGGTAGAATCGCGCTCGTTGGTGCGAGAAAGACAACACGACTAGGACAACCAATCAACGCTCGCGCACCCGACGATCACGCGCCCCGCGCGCCGCACCGCTACCTCGATACCTTATTTTTGACTTCTGCGCAAGTTTCGTTCAGCGCTAAAGATTCGTGCCGCGTACTATACATACAGATGAGAAAGTATGTATACTAATTAATGCATAGTAACAATATTAAATTGTGTGTAAGTAATGAGGATCGTAATATTTATTATAAATACATATATAATCAACTACATATCAAATCTGACAAAATTACCTTTGAGTGGACAAAATCTATAAATATCTTACTCTTAATTACATGAAATTGAGT
>DWAJ01002017.1:0-19324 GCA_018238005.1 Eurema mandarina | reverse complement strand
TTTGAAGCAAGAGGGAAGTTATTAAGAAAGTTGTGTACGCTTAAATAAACCTCGACACTCGTAGTTTCAGTTACCAAAATGAGATAAAACAGGTTCAAGAAGTTTAATGAGTAACAGCTTTAGCAAAAGTAAACTTTGCATCACTTTCCCGTTTGTGGGTAATTAACTCTGGTGCCAAGTAAACAGCATACTATATGTTCAACGTGTAAATTTAATTTTGGTTTTGTTTGACTTAATATATACAGTCGACTAGAAAAGTATGGGCACATTATAAATTACGGATCAACTTAGCACTAGAAGATTCTTTAAGTATCGCAATAAGAGAACAAAATAATCATATAACTACCTATAGTTATCAAAATACACGAGGACGATTCTACCAATGCAATAACTAAGCGTTAAGATCTTTTGTAATATAAAATGTGTAAAGAACTATAACATTAACGTGTTCTGCCTGTATAAGTAGGCACTTTTTTGTGCTTTTGGTTATAGCAATATCAACGAAGGCCTGGCTGGTTGCCCTTTGATAAGCGGTCCTGAAGTTGCGTTGCGAAAATGCGTTTCCGGCCTTTAAATACTGGATGAAATTAGATAGGAGCTTTCCCACGCATTATGGGCAGGTCGGTTAGTTTGTAATGTTATCATATCATAATAAACCTTACTTGATGTTATAAATGCGAAAATCTGTTATGATGTGGGTGTTTTTATTAAACGGTTTTATTGTTAATGCAATTTGCCCCCAATCATATAGAAAAACCACAAGTACAAATATTGATGCTTTAGATGGAAGAAATGAAAGCGAGAACAATGTTGTAAAATTGTTACATTTTCAAAATGCTTTCATAAAAGCAAGATAATGTAACTTTACCTACATTGTAGTATTAAGTCCTAGAGTCGGCTTAGGCTCAACCTCGTAAGTAGGACTTCAGATGCCCTGAGATGCAAATTAAGCGCGCTTTGGGAGACGCAGTAAGGAGGTCACGAGATAATAAAATAGAGGTATTTTCTTCGTGAATTTAGAAGCACGTATGAAAATATAATTTGGCTATGTTTATATGTTATTTGAATGTAAAGTTTTGAAAAAATTTTCATTATCCTACCTACTTCTATAGGATATAATTATGTTTTATATAAATCTTAAAAAAATACTCATACGGACGTTTATTTCGTCCTTAAATTAAAAAAAAATGATTTTATTATTACCTACATAGTAATTCACCGTTTCAGACAAATTTCCTAATCATAAAATAGAACAGTCTGATGTAGTTATAGGAAAAAAGACTTTAGCGCAGAAAAGCACTTTATGAACAATAATTAGGGATTTAGATTTATATTAGACTTATTTCTCCAAATTAGTCACGTCATCGCCATTGACCCTCACTACAACCCATTTATCTATTGGACACTTTCAATGAGGGTATTTTTAATTGACTTTTTTCTAGTATCACTAAAATTTATCAGCCGGCTTTTTAACAATTCATTACTTTACTAACTCATCAACATAAACATTCACATAATTTTGAGATGTGTATTAAAAGCATATTATAGGTAGATACTGTTGCATAAAACTAGCTACAGTCAATTAAAATATTTGATATAAAATATTACACAAAATAAAATCTCAAGCTTTAGTTACTTATTCTGTAACTTAAATCCAGTCATAAATAACAAAAAAGCCTTAGGCGTGAAATGATATACCAATAACAACGGTCGCCGAAAAATGTAAACAATTTATTATTTTAAAGCACCTTTAACATAGCGTGAGCCGCGTCGCGCACCTCTATGAAACGATTATGCTACAAAATGTCAAAAAGCAAAAGCACGGTAGATCTAGGGGCGGCGACCGCGGCTCACGGAGGGGCGCGGGGGGCATTGGGGAGCGTAGCCGCCAGTTTCTCGCCGTCTGCCGCGTTGCGAGCACGCCTTGTGATGCGCCGCGTGTTTTGACGCGATGGCCTCGTCCACGAACGGCAACATCGTCATCGAGTGGTTGCGATCGCTTCACTTGGGCCAATACGCGGAAAGCTTTATCGATAATGGTTACGATGACTTAGAAATATGCAAACAAGTCGGGGAGCCCGATCTGGATGCGATCGGAGTCCTGAACCCTGCACATCGTCAAAGACTGTTGCACTCAGTGAGATCATTGAGAGAGGAAGGTGCAGCAGCTGTTTACTTTACTTTGGAAGAGGCTGCCGCCGCTAGGGACTGTCGGTGCGAAGAGGAAGTCCGTAAAGAGCAAGCGGTGGCAACCGTCGAACCCGCCAAATACGCCGATGAGTATGAAGAGGGAAAAGCAGAGTTAGTGAAAATACCACGTATCCAGTTAAAGCGTCTGCTGCGGGAGCGACTGGCTCAAGACGGCATTCGTTTGAGTCTCCAGCCATATTCTACAACGGTCAGTGTATATTTATTGTGGGAACTGGCAGTGCTTCTCGCGGCTGCCTGTGATTTGTGTTTGTGATTTGTAAACATCGCAGTGTGTAGAGTGGCGGCAATAACTATTTAATGAGGCGAGGCCGAGGAGAGGCACTGCCCGCGCCTGGTTGTTATTTCTTTTGAATTGGAACTGTGTGTGGCAAAAAATCTTGGATGCTTGAGGCGTATTATCCCGGACGCGTTGATATAAAGTTAGTTGCGTGCGTGATTTCCCTGGAGATGAGAATTCGCGCGCCTTTCTTGTCGTGAGAAGATTGCCATCGCGTGCCTTCCAACTCTAAATTGGCTTTCACGATAAATCGCAACGGCTGTTTAAGCTGCCTGAGGCGTTAATTAGTAATACGAGTCGTCCTTACATGAGTATCGATTTCGCTTTCTTTGGAACTGGGAAATTTGATGTTGAATGAATGCAAAAACATTTTGTAGACTATCAAAACATTTAACAACATTTTTGACATTTGACATCTATAATATATCGTCAAGGTAACAAAAATAACACGTTCAGACATGCTTAAAGGATTTTAGGTGGTGTGTTATTTTAAAATCAGCAACTATGTTAAACTTTTTTAATGAAAATTTGCCGCGGTGTTTTGTTATTAATATTTGGATTTATAGTTATTAAAATGGAAATACTCGTAATAAGGTTATACTTTTTCAATATAATTAGATACATTATTCATACATTTCAAAACAAAAGAAAAATACGGTATCTATCGATATATCATTCTTTAAAACGCTAAAAAACAACGCAAAAAAATGATTACATACCAAGAATGTCGTAATTGCTGTAAAATTTCGAACTGGAGATCATAATCGCAAACAGGCATGCTAAATATTTTACCTGCTTTTTAACAAAACAAGTTTCCAATACCGCATATTATACTCAGGACTTCATTACTTCTTTAGTAGCAAAGTATTTAGCTCGAAAGCCCTTTTTATGGCCACTTTCTTTGTTTTCAACCCTGACAATACGTTGTTTCTAATAATTTTCCTAACGACTACTCGGTAATAGCCGCGCCAAGCTACAATGGATCTTTAGCTTCCTACATTGTAACTCATACGACCTAGGTTTTGAAAGGAAAATAAATGCGACGCGGTCAACGTGATTTACAGACGTTCTAACGGATGGCAATATTTTACATACTTCATAGAAACTGAGGTTGTGGATCTTTTCACGACTCACTATAAATTCTAGCAATAAAAATAACTAGTGGTGAACAGGAGATGAGTTTCCTAAATAAAAAACTTCGAACTATTGAAGGATTTTTGATAAAACGTTCCACAAGTAAATCGAACCTTATTCCAAACAAAAGAAATAATCTCGATCACCGTCTTTCCATTTTGGAGGAATTCATAGACAAATAAAAAGAAATTATTTCTAAATCTATCCAAACACCACCAACAATCAAAATCTATATCTATATTTACACAAACGAAAGCTTCAACAACCAATATTAACTCGTTAAATATTTACATAGCACCAGATTGGAATAGAAATATCTGTTGAAGTTTCATAAACAAATATTTTTTTATACGAAATCTAGATTTCTTACGTAAAAGTATCCGAGAACCTCTCAAAAAGACTGTAATAAAAACATTTTGTCAATGAATGAGATCTTAATTTCAATCTAGCTTAATCTTAATGGTACATTGTAAAACGATGGATCTGTTGTAATTACGCATGATTTTTACCGGTTCCCAAAGCATAGTATTGAAACCTGTTCTGAGCTGGCGTAGCAAAGACCTATACGGCGCATTCGTCGCATTGTTATTTATATTGAGTACTTGATATCGCTGCATACTTGTATGGACATTATACATATAATATATGTAACATTTTCATATAAAAAGTACGGATCATAAAATAATTTCGTTGTTTAGTTTCACAACGCGTGGTGTGGGATAAAAAAAGGGTTTATAATGTAAGCTACTTCTGTAAAAAAACAATCTATTCTATTAGAATTCGGAATAAAAATAGTTCAAACACCTATCAATCGTTCGTATAGACAAATGTTTTAAATGGTAATGTTATATGATATAGTTTTTATATAGAAAAAGCATACAGCTTTAAATTATTCGAAACAAATGGAAATAAAAGGAGTGGAAACTTTAAACGATGTTCCTATTGATAATGCAAAAGCTAATTTACAAAGCAAAAAAACATTCATTTAAACGAGCTATGCTTTATAAAAGTTTAATTATAAAATCGCGAAAAGTGAATACCGTTTTCACCGTGGAACTTAATGAATACTGCATAAATGATCGCAAAGCAAACTATCACACTCACATGTTTACTGTGTTCTGATGCCAGCCTACCTGGGAGCATTCCTTTATGCTCATCCCGAACAATCCGTTAGTTTTTGCCCCTTTGTCCATTTGTGAAGCGATTACCGCCGGAACTGCTCACAAAGCACTGACAAATTTTGTCATGGTATCAATATCGTAGTTCCGACTATTAGCCAATATTTATGTCGTGTTGACGGCCATTGTTCCGAGCCGATATCGGTTTATCATTTTTTTCAAATTGGGACTTTTTGATTTGATTGAATTTCATCCGACTATGAATTGAATGAAAAATATCGGCATTGAAGCCGAAAGGAGTTTAATTTCAAATCGTTAGAAGGTGGTAAATTGAATATTTTTATATTTGGTACGACCGTGGATAAAATAGGGATGTGCCTTAAACTTAGCATCAATGTCATTTGAATATCATTCAAATATATTATGATAAAAAAGTTGACTTTTTACGTTCATGAGCATAGATAGTACTTTCTGGAACATTTTAATTATAAACTTTGAGGATGGATAAGTTTGAAGCAAGCAGATGTAACAGGATACAGATGACCCTCCCCCGTCGCTAATGCGTAACATAATAGGTCCGTGCGAAGTATCAAAGCTATTCCATTATGATCTATCGTTTACTTCATTCTGTTGAATTCTATAGAGCATTGGTGATCCCACTCATTAATTATAATAATGTCATTAATGGCTGTTAAGCGGTTTTAAGGGTTAGTACGTTTTTAATAAAACTTCAAGTTAGGTTTAGACAACGCTTAAATTATATTTTATAATGCTTTAAATATGTATTGAGAATGGACAGTTACATTGTTCTAGCATGGCATGTTCTTAAAAAGAGTTATATCTCAAACTATCTCCCAATTTAAATAAATGTGTAAATTTGAGTATAATTAAAGTGTAATAATGTTAAAATTGGTTATTATATCCAAATGGACGATAAAGGTCACTCGTTATCCGGTGAAGCCGACGAAACTTGCGAACCAATTCGGCTGCGTGAGCAACTTTTTAATTCTTGCACGCAAACATAATGTGATAAGAATCGGCCATAAGTGTGGGCTGCGGAATTTCCTTAATGAATTAAACATATTTTGTGTTGTTTTTGATACATGTTAGGTATTTTTACAATTTGCTTTTTTACTCCTGTTGTAGAAACAGTCTTCTTTCTTTATATTCTTCTGACTATCAGTGATAAACCTTATAGGGTTCCGAATTAAGAATAATCATTTATTTGTATAAATCAAGTTGTAAAAATATCTGATAAGCAGCAAAGAGATACTAAGCCATATCGTCGTGTAGGGTTGAATGAAAAAGGCAAAGTTTATTGTTCTATGGATTTAGTTAGTCTTACAATTTTGTGTTCATGAGAAAACGTTCCAATTGTTTCCAAAAGAAAAAGCGTAACTATAAAAGCTGTAGGCAATTCAACCTCAATCACGATTGAGCTAAGCTATACATTGTATTGACATTCATCCAAACATTTTTCGTTAGCGATGAGAATCAGCTTTTAGATTGGAATATTTTAAAGTAGCGAACATCGATGCAAATTCAAGCACTCGTTCAAATCGCGCCCCAATAAGTTCGGACGCATACTTAGTAAAGCGCTCCGAATTTGCACAATATGTTTCACTGGACTTTGTAGTAGCATTTGGAACAATTAATTTAATACCGATCTATTCAATCCCGTTTCCTTTAAGCTTATTGATTGCTTCTACCTTTAAGTAAAAAACGTAATTTAGCAGATTCCATTTTTCGAAAAGTATTGGCACGTATGATTTTTGGCACGCAATCACTTACTTTAATAAAGTAGAGCAATACAAAATTCGCATGAGTCAATCAGATGAGTTTGGCAGAAAATTTGCATGATCAGTTCTTTATATTTCTTGACGTCTGACGTGCCATTGTTAAGGCGTTACAAGTCACGAGTATCAATTCGCCATATAATTGGGTAATTAGCTGTGAATCCGCTGGTATTTTTTGTAAACGTTTGTCAAAAAAAATGATAGTGAGGTCATGGAGCTGACTGTCCAAAATGTATGTCAGACGCAAAGTCAAGTATATGTTTACAATTCGGGATTTATTGACCTTTGAATATAGTTTAAATTAATTGTAATTAGACAGACAGTTTATGAATCGTAATCATGACACCGCGATATGTTATATAAACATCCGCCATACATAAGTTAGCAACATTAGATGTAAAAATAAAGATGGATCGTGTATTTCGCCTATTGATGCATCATGACTCCTATTGATATAAAACGGTCTGACGCAAGATTTAAAAATTCATTATCATTATCGACTAAAAGAATTCGGTACTGGTAATAAAAGTCAACAAATCAAGTTGTCTCCATTTAGGTGTAATGATGAAAGCGTAAACGTAAGCTGATAAGTCTATTTTATAGAAGCCAGTCGAACTATCGGCGTTAAAAATTTTTACGACTCCATAAATTGTTCTCACTCATTAGACTTTTCGGTTCGCTTGATGACACTTTGTTGACTGTTAATACTGTAAGTTCGTTCTAAACTTATTGATTCTTTTACGATAGTTAAATACTTAGAAGTAATTGCAAAATTACATTTAAAAAATGCACGTAAATTAATTTAAAATTATATTATCTGTAGTATAATAATTGTATTCTTAAAGTCGCTACTAAAGTTGCCTTTTGCACAATTTCAATGTCTGCCTTGAAGAAATCAATTTGCAGTAGGCTGCCCGTTACTAAAATTGTTGTCGAAATTAAGATTATTCATTCAAATATTATTCTATTTTACAAAGATTAAAAAAATAAATTATATAAATTTCTGTTCAACACTGTAGAAAACAAAACGTAACTAGACTTGGACATATTTATAAAAAAAAACAAGTATCAAATGCAAGTTTGTTAAGGAGGAGTGGGTTTGTTGGTTTGTTAGTTTGTTCACAATACACTCGTGTTTGCGCGGCACACCGCAGAGCAAAGTCAACAGACACCGGATCGGTACAAAAGCTCCTATGAGAATTGTGCGACATCGATCAAACACAACAAAAATGTTTAAGTTGTTTTTTTTAACTTTTATAAAACAATATTTATATGGCGAATATTTTATTCTAGTATACGTTATCCGAATTATACTAAAACGGCTTAAAGATCTGTTTCGACATCAGCTATATTAATAAAAATTAAAACAAAACAGTCTTTTTGCCGATCAAAACCTTTAGCCAAACTCCTTGATAAAAGTATACATCGGTTTTACAACACCTTTCTATTATTTTTCCAAGGCAAAGCGGAAGATAATATATCAACACGTGTTTGCATTGTTTTATTTTCTAACATAGACAAGAAAGTCTAAAAAAGAAGGTTAGATAAAGCTGACCACAGTACATGAGCATATCGTACATATTGTCTCCAAATTCATCTAGGTACCTTTACTTCAATTATTTTTTGCATAGTTAAATTTGGGAAAGTTACATCTTGTCAAGCGGATTATTGGCTCCGTACAGCTAGTAATAATATTTGTTTTATGGCTACCTGTCATATTTGGTCTATTACACTTCCGTTATTAAAGACGAGGCTTATAAATTTATTTCAAGTTTTAAAGTACTTGCTATGCTTCAAGCAGCGGAGGCGTCTTGATTGCTATAACCGCGTAGGTGTTATCTCAAGGCATAACATCAAATTTTTATTTACCGTTAAACCGTTTCTCTTTAAATTATTTTAAGGGACGAGTTTGATTACGTATTCTTGTGTATTCGTGTCAACTTTCTACAGCAGATTGGATAAATCATGAAGCCAGTTAATTGTTAAGTGAAATTGGTTTAACAATTATCAACGAACTTGATGTAAAGAAATATTAAGTTACGTTCACACAAAGGTTTTAATTCATAATTATCCAGAAATCAAAGGGACAAAGATAAAGCTGTTAATATTTTCATTAATAGAAGAGAAATATTAATGATTAAGCGTAATTGATATTATCTGTATATTTATCGTGAAAGCCTCTAACATCTTATTATATTTGCCATTCAAATCAAAGTCAAAGTATTAAGTTATTCACGTCCTAGTCTCAAAATATTCAGAAAACATCACAAACTTGTTATCATAATGCGATTACTAACAAGATTGCGTGTAGATAATATCCTTAAACATTTCAGTCTATACAATTTGGGAACAAAATGGTTACAAATCACTAACTTAACGAGAAATTTACATTTTTCTTTGGTATATACTTTTATATTTTTTCTTTAGCCTAAATTATAAGTTCCTATATGTATAATTTATAAACGACCCTTATAAAAACCTTTGGTGTCTTACGTTTTTTGATTTATAGTTTTATTGGTATATTATTAACACTATTTAAGACATATATATATATAGATTCGTTGACACCTCTTTTAGTTTAGTGATAAACTGCCTGCATACGTAATTAATACTGATATAAACTGTATCAATAACTCAAGCTTAGTTTGCGATTAGGATTGATGTTACTTGAAGACTGTTAGTATTAATATAGGAATCAGCTTTCTCTACAACATTTAATATTTTAGCTTTCAAGCAGAACCTTATTATTATTACCATCATGTATTACTGTTTATGTACTTCGATTGTATCTGGCTTACACCAAATTATTGCAAATGTTTTATGGGCGAAAAACCCACGACCTCTTTTAACAAGAATCTTTAATTTATTATTTATATTCTCTGGATCGTATAAATCGTACGAGACCTGTATCACAATGTTTGTGCGATGTGATTTTAAAGTATTTTATTGTGTTTTTATAGCTGCGAACTAAAAGATTAGGAGATTAGATATCTCCTTTATTTTGTATGTGGTGGGTGTTTTATTTGTTGAATAATTGTTTAAATTTTAAACGAGTTTTATGTAGACGATTAAAAGATTATAAAAGATATACCTATATACGAGTATACTTAATATTAATATAAATGCGAAAGTAACTTTGTCAGTGTGTTACGTTTTTAGCTACTATTGAAGCCGTGTTGGTGAAATTTAGAAAGGAGATAGTATAAAGCCTGAAAAAAATAGGATGGAAATCTTTATTGTAAATTCAATGTTCTCCCGAAATTTAAAATTTAGGCACTTAAAAAGCAATAGTCTTCTATTTACATTTATAATTAACTTTGACCGTCTGTATTTCCATCATTCAGAGCTGAGTTCGGGTTTTACACATTTGAAACCGCGACGGTAAATGTTTCTAAATATAAACCCAAGAATATTTTTACAAACTTAAGCAAAAATAAAGTTATGAATGAGTAAAAAGAAACGTGTAACGACTACAATTAGCTACCATAAAATGACCTATTGTGTCCCGTTCTTAGATTTTCCTAGTTATACATTTTTAAACAGTTTATTCAGAATTGTCCAAAGAAGCGACTCGCTTCCAAGAAATAGTCATACAAAATTAACTAGAGGGTCTTTGTTTCGACTTCTTAGGTGGCATCTCCTGTATTTGTTTATCTTATACCGTATACGTACTGTAACGGAAGCTCTAAATAAATATTGAACAGATATTTTTCTAGTTACCTAATCCTACTTGTAAGCCTGTTCTTTTCGTTTAAAATTTCATTGTTAAACAAATGTTTCTGGTTCGTTGATTAAAGCAAGTTAAATAGTCCGTTATGCGATTGCTGTCAACGTAAATAAAGAATGAATTTTTCTGTGGATACGAACAAATAGCTTTGGGAGCAATCGCAAATCGTTAACAATGGCGAAATTAATAAACGCGTTGGAAATTTTTCCTCCCGTTTCACACTATGTGTTAGCTTTGCGGGACAGATGTTCAAACACAAACTCTGACTAACATTTTAGTAATAAACGCGAGCAAATTTGTCTATTGTCAACATTTATCAAACAATTTTAAACCAGTGCCGTGCTTGTTCGCTAGAATTGGTGTTAATAAGAGCTATGGAATTGTAACTGAATAATAATTTTAAAAGTTTGGACAGTGTTGTGTTTTAGTTACATAATAGATAGTTTAATTTTATTATAGTACGATGAGATAAGTGACATAAAAGGTATAAATTGCGACTTCGTTTTTCCTTGTTCATTGTAGAAGATACGATTACGATTCACTCATTATTTTTTGCAGTTAAGCATGGCAATCGTGTGGCATTAACGGCCGATCTTTTTGTATATTTATTTAAGCCGCCTGTGTTGCATTGTAAATTTCCTCTGGGAAGGTAGATGCCTATAAACACACCAAAAAATACAGTCCTGGCATGTTAATCAAGTTTATCCCGCCATAAAAAAATATTTCTCATCGCTTGTATGGTTTTTGTAGATTGTGGCCCTTCGGATTTAATCTACCATTAAAAAACGTTATTTACTTTAGTTAAACGATTATTATTCCGCAATTAATGGATGTAACATGACCTTATAATCCACTTACAAGAGCTTTGTTACATATTTTTCAGACAAACTTTTTATATTACGTACAAGTTTAAAGAAATAAGGTACGCATAATGGTCGAACACCCGACTGGCTACATGCATAGTTGTATTGCTGCATTCCGACGAGCATAATATAAAAAATAAAATATTCCCCATTTCGCTGCGACGCCACAAACCCTCCTATATTAGATTTTCCGGCTTACTGAATTTTTGTTTTCATTTAGAATGCTACATACCTACTTTGTTAGCAAAGTTCCAAACATCCAATTTCAAGTACATCCTATCATTTATTACCCGTAGATGTTTTAAATTGGTTAGTTATATAAAACAGTGCAAATGAGAGCTATTTGATTAACATATATTGAATAATTTATTAACTATAATCTCAGCATCAGACAATCAATTTAAGATTATTTTCAAATTTTCTGATAAACCAATCAGGAACATCGAAATGGTTCAATAAAAAACAAATTATTGTCGTGTTCCTTTGAATTTCATAGTTATTAGTTGGTAGTGTTGGTCCTGGACGCCCCACCTATTATTTTCGTATTAACCCGTACCGGAGCGGACAAAAAGTTACTCATTTGATCAATTACCGGTCTACGAATTCAAACTTTATGATTATAATGATAACCTTCCTGTCTCTGACTGTTAGTAAATTGCTTTTCGGGCACCACGAAGATGCTCTGTAATGATGATTGAAATCCGCCAATTATTAATTCGATCGAGTTTTATAGATTCAATATTATCTCGCAGTTTAATATTTATAGTGTTTGCTGATGACTTTAATGATCGTACAATTTTTTCGGTTTTATATTTCTATGCTTGCATTTTCAGTAAGTATTATACCTACGTTATTTTATTTGTAAAAGTTTAGATGCAATTTATTTTGTTGATGAAATTTATGAATTTTTTTTCGACGTTTAGTTCTTTACTTGCCTATTTAAGTACCTATTCTTAGTTATAACTTAATTCAATTTTATAAGAAAATTTTTGTATCAAGTTTAACTCTTCAACTCAAGCCAAGTTAAGATATGAATGGGCCGATAAACCTCCAACTTAATGATCGTGTGGTCAAGCACGTTACCACAGTTTTTTATGTGTATCCGTCAAACACGGCGCTTGTACGATACGTCTCCCAGCGGGTGTCCAACCGCCGTGCATTACCCACTTAATTTATTATTTACATTGTACTTTTCGCCTTCTCGTTACAACTTTCCAATTTGTTCGAAGATTTTATCTAATTGCTCTTCGTGTTTATATTTGGAAGTTTATGAGCAATACTGTTAATGCGTAATTTGTATTCTCGTAATGTACTTGATTACTCAAGCTGATGGGTCAAACGTTTGCTTACGCCTTAAAGGTTACGATAAGTTTTATTACTACTAACACCTTGTAAAAGTGTTTTGTGTGTATGCCTCTATATATCCTGTATGAATGCTTATATGTATTAATATACGTAGAGCCATGACAAAGTTTAATTTACGGACAAGCTCTAAAAGTGAAAGAACGTCTTGTTAAAATATTGTGGCTTTAAATGTTAGTTTTCAGTGTCAAAGGCTTTATTTTTGGCATTTAACCTAAAAGTGAAGGTGCAAAGCGACGCCAAAGCAAACATTGCAACTATCTATCCATTCAATTCTATTTTCGAGTATCGTTTTAGCCGAAACATGAAAAGTGTAGCGCAATTGTATCGTGAAATACGTAATGGATTTCGAATTGAAATTTTCCCTAGATTGAAATTGATTAAAGCGAAAATGAAAGGATCCAGCGAAGTTCCCATTAGCCGGGAAAATGTTTAGACTCAAAGCGGCACATTAAAACTACAATTTTAACAATTCTTATAATAGAAGTGGTATTGAAATTGATTATTATTAAACAATCACACTTCTGTTTGGTTGCCATAAGCATTTTTTCTTTAATCTTTTGGACGTGCTTTTTTTCACTATCGTTTAATAAGATATTAGTTATGATTATTATCTATCTGTAGCGCATGTGTTATTTATTTAACATAAATATTAAAAATCAGATATTTATTTCTATTCTTCATTCTAAGAATTTACCTATAACAAAACGATACCGCTAGCATTTCTCAGAACGCGTCTGTTTATCGTATTTACTCAAATCTTATCTGTGACGCAACTGAATTCGTTGTGAGTGACACATTCTATAAAGTGAGTCAACATTGGGGTAAGAGCGAAAGAAAAATATTGCCCCTTTTACAGCTAGGGACAGTCAGGAACAATGCATTCCTCCGTTGTTACGTTCGCGACAAAAACCCAGCATTACCATTTTTTGCGAACTCCAGCCAAATTAAGAGGCAAGCTGATTTCGGTTCACTTTTGTTTTTGTCCAACCCTCTGAGCCGCAATAGTTGCAAATATTTGGGTTGTAAAGTGCGGTTTCATTCACATATTTCTTCTTGTCGGGCTTCTGATAAAATTATCGGTATGTAGGTTGGTGATTAATTACAGATTACTTCCGTATCTAATAGCATTTGCATTTTATTTGTGTTGCCATTGCAATATATAATTTAAATTACCGTGCAATAATGTTCTTTGTTTTGATGAGAGAAATGAATGATGTGTATATAATAGTACTGTTCAATTTCTAAAAGGTAAACCCGATAAGGTATAAACATTTATCCACAAATTTGTTTATAAGTACGTCTAGGAATCCATGTTTTAATTAGGTACTTATTACAAATTAAGATGTTATATGCGTGTATAACCTTATTATATAACTGAATTATCAATATACATGCTTCCTTTATATAACAATGATTTTAAATATTAAAAATCTATAGGTAATATAATTAGCTCACATATATAGAGATTCAATCTAATAGGTTATCAAAATTCTATCAAATACGCCTATTACATTGAAAACAGTAAGTTTCGTTTTCAATACTTCGATAATTGCAATCTATCGCTATTTCCAATTTCATGTTAACATAATATAATCTATATATTTCCTCGTATTTACCTTATTACAAGCTATGTAATCGCAATACAAACATCGTATGGTCATTACCTCGATACCTCGAGCACTTAGCTATTATTTGTTCAGGAGCATCTTAACCCCGTCTTGACCTCAACCGATTAACATTCCATGCTCTCTATGACCACCTTGGGGCTGAAGCAATTTGCCCGAGCTACGGTTAATGGTTTGTGACCATGATTTCATGTATCGGCAATCAGCAATGGTTACTAGCGTTGATGTACTTACATCTACGTTTAAGTTGAGGGCGATGTATAATTTTGGACGATACGATATTTTCACAGACTTAGGTATTTTAATATGACACACATGATTTTTCAAAACTTGTAAAAAAAAATTAAGGATCGCAATTTAAGTTTTTCACTTTTGTTAAGTTATTACGTAATTAGGGAACCTAAAAACATCTGCAGTGAGCATATATGTAGTAAACATATTTTAAATAAATAGTATGAAGTTGACAAAATACCAAATAAAATTTTAAAACTATCAAATAGTACAATATAACAGTATATAACAAGGGGATAATTAAATAACATGACAGTATCGATTAAACCCAACTTGCATCTATAGCGATGAACACAACTAAGTCAATTTGTCACCTGGCTCGCTTCAGTTCAGTTTGTGTCGGTAATCCAGCGGCTACTGTTGGCCAACAAAACTCATTACCCTGCTATTCGTGGCCGGTGCTTGCTAGTTTTCAGGCTACCTACATTTGTGTGGTACAAAGGGTCTGTTTACGCGGACATCCTTAGTAATTTTATAAACGCGAGAGTTTGTGGCGATGTTCGGATGTTTATCACTCTTTCGTGCAAAAACAACTAATTGGATTTGGATCAAATTCGGTAGGTTTGCAGGGAGAAGATTAGACCAGTGACTATACTCGTACATAGGATATTTTATCCTGGGATTTTCACGGGCACGGAAATTTAGCAGATATTTTATATCTATTTTAACAAGTGGAGGTCAAGTTTAACCCATTTCGTGATATCTTACTAAATATGGGATTTTGAAAACTCTTAAGAAATATTTGTACCGAAAACGTTTATTCGTATAACCAAGATTGATTTGCCCCTACATTAAGCAGTATAAAGATTACAAAAAATATATATATTGAATTCGTCTTTAGCGTTAGTGTATATTACATGTTTAACTACTTCTGCCTTCCATTATCAAACGACATAACATTACCCATTATTATCTTATCTTTGTATACGACATTCACCCAGTTATACGAAGAACGATCCACTAAGTTGTGAAGTTTGTTTCCTGCACCAAAACTGTTCGTTGGATTTGGAGATTAGCAAATGGGGCTAGTAGCTGGAGCGAGTAAGCCGAATGAGTCCCGGCTTAGGGATTTTTAATTATGTCATTAGCTAGCCAACGCGCATGCAACCCGCTGATTAACTAGTTTTATCGCTGTAAGGGCACGCTTTGTTATTTATAAGGCAAGCCAGGCATGAAACTTCTGTAATATGCGGCGATGGCTTTCAAACTTGGCGTTTTGGGGCGATGTTTTGGTTACCCACTGAGGTGGAGTGACGGGGACTTGTTATGAAGGGAAATATATTAAATGCGCGTTATAAATGTAGGGGAATATCAATATTACAAGTAAATTACTTTTTAACATTTTAATATATCTTAGTGTGGTGTATAGCCACGTAGTTGTCAATTATTTGGAGTTTTGATTAAAATAACAACGAAATGGTGAAACATTCGCCTTTCAAAGAAAAATATCTAGGTATTTCAATTTTAGCAACAAACAGAAGTTAATCCTTCTATATTTCATAGTAACTCTTTTCCTAGAAACAGCCTGTAGCGACAAATTTTACCTGTGGATGTCGTTCAATATTTAAAGTAAAATGAATTATTTTGTATATTTGTATTTTATATATTTTTTTCAAACAGAACAACAAACTGACTTTTCATTCAAAATAATTCTTATTATAAGTAGAAAGACGCATTTTTATAACCATAATGTGGATAAATTAAAATATTGAATATTGTATAACCTCAATCATTCTTCGCTCTAACAAGAACTACTTTTAAAGCTTAACTAAACTGATTTAAATAAACAATACTGTTCAATTTCTTAACCCCATACAAAAACGTGGTTGCATGTAAGAAAGGCATGAGCTTTGTAACGTAAGAAAAGCTTTGCTTAAGCAAACAAGGTGTCCTTGAGTGACTCTTGCGGGTGTGAATTGCTCTTCCTTACAAGACTTGTGCCTACATAATATAGTAACAAAACATGCTATACAATACTATAGGTACAGAAAGAACTACTACGATATTATACCAGCGTACTTAAGGTATGTCAGCTAAGCTTTAATATTTATTATTAATGTGGTAGAATTGTGGGCATGCTCGGGGGGTATCACTCTACCATAGAAAACAGTTAGAGATTTGATTGCGTTTCGCTCGGTAAATGGGAGCAACGTAGAAAAAAACTTCCGTAATTACTTTTTAACACATATCCTTATCTTATGTCTATCCTTTTCTCCCTTTTTAAAGGCAATAAACGCATTCATGAGTCAGTTAGCTTTGCGATTGTTAATGATTAATTGTTAATGTAGATTGTTAGCTCCTGCTCAGTTGACAGTCAAAACATAAAATTATTATTTGTTTCCCGGCAAACTCATGTCATTAAATTATATATGAGACAGGCTCGTAACGTGGTAGTAGTCACTGGTAACGGTCATTGCGTTTTGTTGAGAGAATGGGAGTACTACAGGTCAATGTTTCCTTCCCGCCTTGTGTCTTATGATTGTTTTATGTTCGTATCCCATCATGTATTCTCTTTATGTGAGTATATATGTTACAATTAATACTAGAAACTAAAGTAAACTTAGATTTAACCGGATTTACTTAATATCACCCACGCTTTTTGGGTAAAGTTTGAACATTAAATCAGGATTCATACCTACACACCTAGACATACCTAGTTCATATTAAGTTAACCCGGCTAAACCTAGGTTAACTTTAAAATTTAACATAACCCGGGATATATATAACGTAATACCTGAAATTGATTCCGAGGACTTCAGATCAGCCGAAGATAATTCGCTTTGACAGCTTAGCCTGAAATTACCTAATTAATAATTTATGGAGATACATTTGCCTTTGTGATATAAAGTTACAATCGGTACTGTGTTTAGTCAGAATATTATTATATTAAATTGGCGGTATTTCAATAATCGGTGGATAAAACAATTGTTTTTTCCAAGAAGTTTACGTGCGTTATTGTCAAAAACTAGTATCATTAGAATTAAAAATATTTAGTGTGTTGGATGAAATTCCATAAATACAATAAAAAACGCACTAATTCGTATAATAAGTTATTTCATGGATTGACGAATAAATCAAAGATTGTAATCTCATTTATTGCCTTCTAATCCGTCGTTCTCAGGAACTCACGTTAAATTGGCTCAGGCTTGAATGAATAAAGCTGTGTTAGAGGAAAATTTAATTTCGATAGTGATTATAAAATGCTCATTGGGTTAAGAAAGCGGGGAATACCGATACTATAATATGTTAATCGTATTGTATATTTTTAAATCTTCGGTTCTTTGTTAGTTAATTGATTATTATGAAAAGTATTGTAAACATTAAAATGTAATTGTATTATATTTTTTCTACTCATATAAAAGTGTGGTTGAAACTCAATACGAATTCTACTAAAGTTTTTTACTTGATTGTATTACCTGGGTTTTTCACATGCTATTTTCCCTGAGGCTAATTTCTTAAGCAAGAAGGAAGAACAGGTGCTTGCATACGACAAATATGTCGAGTAATTCAATATTATTTAAACAACAACAGGTAATTTGAAATTGCGCTTTAAAATAATTAACGTACTAGCAAAACATATGGCGGCCGGCTGTAGAGGCACCTGCTGTGTTTTCTTTACGAAACTTTATATAGCTAAGCTAATTTTGAACACTAAAAAGTTAAGGACGCACGGCATTTCGTAAACTTTAGCGGGCTAAGGGCACTTTAGAACAAGTTTGAGATTTGGGCAAACTTAATAGGGTAGTACCACGTTTATACTTTGCTGCAAATGCCATCACCACGTTGCTTTTGGTAAGTGGAAGGTTTAGGCTCATTTATTCTTTATAATCATCACCAATATCCTATCCCGTCATATATTTGGCAGCCAATTCCAAAGACTTAGCTTGAACATGTCCCTGAGTGTGATCTTTTACTGAAATGAAGTCATCTTTTACTATCAGGTAATAGTTTTACAGAACTTCAGTAATAAGTTATAATAATTTCTACAGATAATAAAATATGAAATACTCATTAACAATATTAGTCGCTAAAATGTTTCAATTCAACTCTGTCTTCAAGTAAATTGAAAGCGCTGTTAATAAGCCACTATTTATGTGAAGTTCCCTTCACAAATTGCAACCTGAGACGTCCAGAGATGCGTCAAATGAACCACCTCACTAAATTCAAGGCACTCAGCTTTTTAAAGATTAAAGAAAGCTTTGTTTGAGCGGCAAACGAAAATGTGGACGTTGATCAATGGTACGTAGAATTCTTTTGTGCGTACATCATTAATTTTCATCAGGAAAACATATACTATTTGTTTAACAATCGAAAGGAGTAATGAATGCGCCCAATTGTGTCCTCAATTTAATGTCGATTCTGTATATTTTATTTGTAGGTAAGTGATAGCTTGTATCCTCGGAGTCGAAAGTAAAATTCTAACAGAAATATTTTTAAAAGGACCTTTCTTTGTTAACATTTGTTCGTCGTGTTTTATATTATTTTGTTCTTGGCTATAATAAAAGACTGATATAATAAAAGAAAGATTGCCGTAGCAGGAGAAAAATAGGATGTGTTGACAGTGATATTTAGTCCCTGAATTACAAAAATTGTTTAATTAAGAGAATTCATACTTCTTGCAAATAATGATAACAAAACAAGTAGCTTTTAAAAGTCCTTGTTTGAACGTTCATCGTAAGTTACATGGCTTCCCTTGACGTGTGTTAGAAATGTCAAAGTGTGTATAAGAAAAACTTTCATTTTTACGTCTAACGGTTTCAATATCGACGCGGCTTGAATGAGTAAGGGTGGAAAGCCGTTAATCATTCCTTTGTTAGATTTTTGTTACAGCCTAACTCGTTGCCCGCTTGTTTGAACCATTTTTCTTTTTAAGAACCGTTTTGGTCTTCGCCAATTGTTTTATTTAGTTGGACGTGG
>DWAJ01002016.1:0-19326 GCA_018238005.1 Eurema mandarina | reverse complement strand
AAATAGTCTACGAAGGTGCCTTTAGCCCCTGCCCGCTGTAAGACGGAACACAGTGGGGTTTTGGTCGGTATAGTACGCGTCACGAATCTTTAGCGCTGAACGAAACCTGCGCAGAAGTCAAAAATAAGGTATCGAGGTAGCGGTGCGGCGCGCAGGGCGCGTGATCGTCGGGTGCGCGAGCGTTGATTGGTTGTGCCAGTCGTGTTGTCTTTCTCGCACCAATACGTCAATTACGAGCGCGATTCTACCGATGCGCAGCTAATGTCAATCGCTAAACATAAATGACGCGTACTATACAAGTCCGACATAACTCATGTCCCTTTCCCCGAGGACCATGGGTATCCCATGAGGATTTCTCTACTTTAAAGAAAGGTATCTATACATAGTATAAAACAAAGTCGCTATCCGCCGTCTATCTGTCCCTATGTATGCTTAGATCTTTAAAACTACGCAACGGATTTTGATGCGGCTTTTTTAAATAGATAGAGTGATTCTTAAGGAAGGTTTATATGTATAATACATGCATAATATAGTAGAGAAAGACTGATAAATTTAGAGGTTTCTAATGTGATGTTGTAAATAAGAACGTTTCTTTTGCGCTTATATTCCAAACGCTGGCTGAACCCTACGAGATAGACCAAAATATTGTACTACAGCATTTTCCCCCTTAAGACTTCAACAAAAAATTCTACGAATCTATAAGTCTATTTCTTAGGGATAATCCACCATAACCATTTTTTATCCTTTACTAAAAAATGGTTATCTACCAAGAGATTTTAAACAATACAGCATAAATCCGTATCCAATAATGTACCTTAAATATTTTGCATTTATTATAGATCAATATGCTTTTTACAGCATGTAATTTAAGCGAATAGTTCCGAAGATATGACAAATTTAAAAAACAGGGACGTAGTTGTTGCGGCGCCGCGGCGATACGGTTTGTATGAGGATATCTATAGTAGGGATATTTACATAAATATTGCACCCGTGCGAAGCCGGGGCGGATCGCTAGTTATAAATAAAACTCATGATACGAAAAAAAATATTTATTCAATTTTGAATATAGCCTTAGAGATAGTGCCTGCTTTCAACGCGACCAAAGCGTCCTTGTATTCCGACAGAGCGTATGTCTTTACGCCAAGCTTTTCATAGCTCAAGTACCTTTGTAAAAAATAATATAGTTAGAAAGAAATAATAAAAAAAACAAAAGAAAAAAGACCCGCACTAATACTAAACTTCTATAATTTTGAAGCAAAATGGTTAACGTTTTATTTAAAAAAACCAATAAGTCCAAAGAAAGAAATTCCAAATACATATTTATAGCTCCTAATATTAGCCAATGTTCTAAAACTGAATTAACTAATCAAAAGAAACGTAAGCAAAAATAGTTGCCAAATTAGAAATGTTTCCCCAATTTCAGAAAAAAAATTACACTCGAAATTAAAATGTTAATATTAACTTTAATATTAAAATTCGATACTACATTTTCCCTTAAATTTTCTTCATCATTTGAGTTATTGTCGTGATGTAAAAATAATTATTAATATTAATTCACCTGTCACCCATAGCGCTCAGCAGTCCGATGGCTTTTGGAAAACTGAAGGGGTTAATTTTGACCCCAATTATCGTCAACTCCTTGTCGTAAATCACATAAGGATTAACTCTGAAACAAAATTATATGTGTGTCTCATTACATAGTATAAAACAAAGTCGCTTTCTGTCTGTCCTTATGTATGCTTAAATCTTTGAAACTACGCATCCGATTTTTATGCGGTTTTTGATCAGATCTTTCATGGGGCAGAGTATATTCTATAATAAGCTTCCTAAGAGCGTCAAGGATCTGACTTATTTCAAGTTTAGAAGCCTTGTTAAAAAATGTCTAATTAAAAAGGCGTACTATACATTAAATGAATATATTGAAGAAAAAACGCTTGGAATGATATATCTTAACGCTCGTGGGACTCTTTTTCATGTGTAAATACTATAAAAGTCAAGTTTTTATTTATATTTACAATTGTATGTCCTTATTTTAAAAAGACCAACTATCAGTTTCTTGCCGGTTGTTCTCTGTAGAAACTGCCTCGGAACCGGTGGTAAATGTTTTTTAATACCATGACGATTCAAAAGTGTTACTTTATTTAGCCTAATTGAATAAAGATACTTCTGACTTTGACTTTGACTATGACAAAAAAAACCCTTGAAATATTGTTGCTTATCGCTCGCAGGACGGTGACACTTTCTATATACAAAATATTGTAATAGTTGTTTTGTTATATAAACTAATAATAACAATTGTATCACATTTTTTTAAAAGAGCAACTATCAGTGTTTCTTGCCGGTTCTTCTCTGTAGAAACTGCCTTCCGAACCAGGGGTAAATGAATGTTTTGCGATACCATGATGATCCAACTGTTACTATATGTAGCCTAGTTGAATAGACTTTGACTTTCACTTTGAATTTCAGGGAAAGATTAAGAGAGTACAGGAGATTACAAGATGAAGAGATGCAGCAGCTCCGTGATAAGAATTTGTTGTTGAGTTCCGAGTTAAAAGTTCTCAAGTTGGTCCTAGCGAAGCACCTAAAGAAATGCCCCGTTGCCGATGATTTAAGTGAGTGACCTACCTTTTTGTGAAAAGCCTATCGAAATCGATCCGTCCGGTTCGGGTTCCGAGACGAATTTTTCAGTATTCAATAGTGTCAAAAAGATTTTAAATTAGATTTTAGTTATTTGAAATAACGGAAGGATATTTTTTACGATTAGTGTTCCATATAGAGCACTAGGTATGTCCCGCGGTTTTACCCGCGTAGTTCCCGTCCCCAGGGCAATACCGGGATGTAAGCTATCTTATATTTGAAGTTGGATCAAACTACAGGTGTGAAAATTTAATTAAAAATCGGTTTAGTTTAGGAGTCAATCGCAGACAAATAAAATAATAATTTAAGCCTTAAGGGCTTAAAGCCCCTAATAATTTATAAAAATAATCCGGATAATTACCTATCCGGATACCAAATTTTAACTCTCTAGGTCATCTGGAACTAGGTTAGAGTTTTTTTCTACAGGTCAGTCAGTCAGTCAGTCAATGATAAAGATGAGGATTTTTGGACATTAATATCTAAATAACCGCTTGAGATAACCTTATGAAATTTAGAACAAATATGTTTCTCGCAAATCTCAATATATGAGCCAAATTTGTCCCCGTGTTTAGTTTTTCCATTATTTCTAGGCTCCTATTAGTCACAGCGTGATGTTATGTAGGCTAAAGCCTTCCTCGATAAATTGTCTATTCAATAAAAAAAGAATTTTTCAATTCGAACCAGCAGTTCCTGAGATTAGCGCGTTCAAACAAACAAACTTTTTAGCTTTATATATTAGTATAGATAGTTTTTGAATTATGAGGGAGTCAAAAGTGGCTCAAAATGGTTCATGTAATATTACACCTGTGTACGGGTCGCCAGTTCTTGAACTAGCCTTGATACATGTGTAGATATTGTTATGTTTTGTAATTTTGATTTTCCCTATGTTAATAAGCTTCTCTATTTGACTGTACCTATAATAAAATTTAAGAACCTCCTAATCTTTTTATTTTCAGAGGAGTTTCAACAAAAATTCAAGAATATGGAGAAAGATGTTTGAAAATATTGTCAAAGAATATCTTTTGTGCTATATCAATGACCACCAATAAATAAATTATGGTGACGATTTCAGGCATGATTTGAAAATGAGCAACAAAGCGTTGGAAAGAGTTCTTCAAACATACAAAATAACAAGTTGATAACTTGATTATAAGAATCATTACGAATAAACCTTCATAAAACATCTAAAAACCATTTTGGTACAATCGTTTTGGAGGTTCAGCATTACCAGACAGACAGGTTGACAGATATAGAAACGGTGTTGATGTTTATATGTTAAAGAAAATCAAGAATATACTGTGATTGGAAGAGAAAAACCAAGTGTTTTTTTTTAAACATTTTAGTAGGGAATAAAAAATATTATAAACAATATTATTAAATTATCTATCTAATAATTTAAACTGCAACAAAAACAGTACACTAGTTTTGAGCTGATAGCCATGAAAATCTGAATAAACAAATACACTAAACATTCCAGAATTGTTAATGAAAAATGTAAATAAAATTATTTATTTATTTTAATATTAAATATTTTATAGAAAACATTATATGACTTTTATTTACCACATTTCAAATTCTGATTTGGCCTATTACAAATTATAATGTCTGCCGAAAATTTGAAAACGTCACTGACTTGATCTGTTGCCAACCTTTAAAAAAGGATCTACGTCAAAGGAAGTATGGGAGTAGCCACAAAACTAGCAACACTAACGAGTTGCCATTACTAGACGACGGATTTTCTGTAGTAAGTATATTTACCATTTAAAGGGGGTAGTTTGGGTTAGTTACTAGATTTTTTTAATGTTGACAATTATTTTATCTATATCAATTTTATACTCATAGACTCATATCAATTTAATAAAAGAAACACCAAAAACTGTCTTAAACATTTTTGAAGTTTAAAATGACTCGTGAACCAAATTTTCATAGTAAAATATACTAGGGATATAATAAATAATACAACCGTAGATATATTGTCAGCAAAATAGCTTTTTATTTGTATAGGTAATTAATTCTCTGTTGGTACAATAGCTATTGTAATCTATGGTAATGTCAAATTCTTTTGACAGCCGTTCTATGGCGCGAAACTTGGACAAATTTTTTTCGCATTTTTGAATTAAATCTATTAACAAATATTTTTTTTGTTATAGTTATTTATAACCTCAGAATACATTTATGGCGTATGGGCATTTTTTGTTTTAAAGCGTTCTCCATTTCACTATAATTGCCTTAAAGATATAAATAAATAAATGACAAAGTAATAAATAAACCGTTCTACGAAACCAATATTAGCTGATAGTCAATTACTATAAATCGATGTTAAACAACATTTATCAGCGGATAATGTACGTAATACGTATTTTCTATTACTTTAAAATTAGTGACATATCCCCGTGTACTTTTTCCTGTCTTTCCTTTCAGCTGTCAAATTAACAATGCGTTCTAAAGTGCAATTTTTTTAATTATGATTAAAAGATTTTCTTATAATTTGCCTTATAAACGTTACTTTACTGTCTCTATTTAATATCGAAATTAAATGAAAATAATTTATGTTTTTTGTCCGAGTCGCTTGCCATACGCTGTAAAAAAGAATTCAACATTCATCCGTATATTATTAAACATTTAAGTAATTTGATATGACGAAGATGCTAAAATAAATATGAACGCTTATAATAGAATAACAATTATATTTAATATCAGAGGTATTTAAACAATCTTCTTCAAAAGCCAATTTAAAACCAACATTATAGATTTTTGTAAAATATAGCGATTGTAGATGATTAAGAATCAGCGATAATATTTATTTGCATTAACTAGGTACCGGTATACCAGTATATTTTTTGCAGATTCCAAAAATTATCTCCACAGAATTAAAATGACGAAAATTTCGTTTATTTTAAGCATCAAATGAGTCCAATTAAACTTAAAAGAGAACAACTAATGTCATAATAATATAAATACATACTAAAATTGGTAACTTTCTGTTTTTATCTTATAACAAATATTGATAATAGGTATAACAGTCAAATCAAAACTTACGAAAACGCTAAGAAAGGAATAATTCTTAAATGTCTGGAAACTATAACCATATAAATAATATACTATAGGTTCTTAAACTGTTATTTTTTAAATATAATATTCTATATAAAGAAATATCTATATTATTATGTATAATATTATAATTAACTTAACAGTAATCTGAGCGATTGTCCCACACCCGTAATTATATTTATTTAAAACATTGAACCATCTTAAAACTAATTTCAATAACATTTAATAAAAAAATATTATTGCCGAAATGTATACAGATTAAAAATATTGAAATAAGTAGACCAACGATACATAAATGAAAACTTCACAGACAGGCCACAATATGTTTTTAGCATCGACTAAAGTATTATTATTGTATAGAGTATTGAAAAAAAGAAACATATAAATTTCCATACGACTATGATTTGAATTTTTTACGTGTTGGTGGAAAATATCATTAACTTTTGGCGGAAATTTTATGTGTTATCTGTTATCAGATTTTTTAAGAATCTAATCTGTATTTTAGGATATCGGTTTTTATTGAAACCAAATTTCAACGTAATGTTATTAAATTGAAAAATATTATCAAATGTAGTCTATACAACAAAATAATTATTTAATCGATGCTAGGAAGATATAAACGTCGTTTCAACTGTCTTTAAATAAAGCAAGTGAAGTGCATTCAAATAACATAACCGTTGCAAAATAACGTTAGTTATTTTAGTTTTTAATAACTTGGGTTAATAACGATACATGCTGTCGCCTGAAGCGTCATGCCAAATTATCAAATTAGTGTGTAAAAATAACCTTTTGTGTAAGTTTTAGGTATGTTTTAGTCTTTTGCAGGATTTAAAAGATAATTAATTATTTACTTTTCATGCTTCTCTATAAAATAGTTAATCTTAAATTTTATGTAACTTTTAAATCCAGCAAAATATATACATAATATGCATTCAAACATTATAAAATAATGCATTGAATGAGATGATTTCATACATTTATAACTGCATATTGTTAGATAAATCTATAATAACTGGAAATATGCTTATATGAAACAAGACTATGATAGTCGATCTGTCTTTAAGACTTTAAAGTGAGCATAAGTACAGATTAATGAACAACTTTGTGAGAGCAATCCAAGCAGTGCTGACTCTGCTTGTCTTCACAATACGATATGTTAAAATCTAGACTAAATAGTAACCAGAAGATCTATATCTACATGTGATATGCGAAAGTGAAGTTTAAATTTAATTAAAACGTGTTGAAATATACTTTAAATTCTACTACTTTACAAAAACTGCTGTAGCATTTAAATTGTTGATAGCACCGACTAATATTATTATAGGGCTTATCGAGCCCCTAGCGTTACTGTTTCTATAATCAGTGAAAATATAATATGTTTCAGAGAAAATTAAAAATTATAAAGTAATTTTATTATTTATATGTGTCATCTCAGTAGACCTAGCTTACAATCAAATCAGTTCATGCGTTTATTATGTACTCCTGAAAGACCGACAGATACGTAAATATAATTTTAAGAACGCATTTTTATTCTAGAAATAATATGATAAAGCCCACAATAAATAATAAGGCCAATAGTTGCAAAAATATCGTGAGGACAATTTTTTCAGCAGAATTCTGAATTAGCAGTAATTAGTTAATATTATAACTATCTAGAAAACTATTATGTATTAGCTATTTAGAAAATCCATAGATTTGATACTTGATAAAACTCTTTGTGGAATGCAGTAAAAGAGAATGTCCAAAATAACTCTGAAACTTAGTATATTTAAACTAGATTATAGTATTTTAACCCAATCCTACATATCACTGTTAAAATTATATATTTCAACACTACATTCCCATCCAGTATCAAACAAAATGCCATTCCAATTTACACTATTTACATTATTATAGCAATCCAGTTTCGTGTTGCCAACAACTTAATAATAATTACAATTACATAATTAAAACTAATTAACAAATTATATGAATTATATCCACGTAACTAGGTACACAGTAAATTGAAGGATACTTTATTTTAAATTAAATTAAAACTTAATCTTGTACTATTTTATAATGTTGTATCTTAGTTACGTTTGATACGTAGTAAGGAACTGTGGTCTAACTTCCCGAGAACAAATTAAACATCTAATTAAAGAGACTCTCATTTTGTTATTTCATCTTTTATATTCTTACACTAGCTGACCCGGCGAACTTCGCTTCGCCCTATAATCATGAAATATCAAAAAAATGCTAATCTTTTCTTACATAAGAACCTTCTCCTAATAATAACGAATACAACAAAACAAAAAAAAACAGCCAAATCGGTCAAGCCGTTTGCATGTTATGTCGTGACAACGGAAAACGGGTTCCATTTATACCATGTGCCGCGTAAATTTCTTATTTAATGGTTATGTAAAACGTTAATCATTATTTTATATTTTGATGAATATTTTCTTCAAGTTTTGGGAAAGATAGACCACAGTTAGTGTTAATTAAGCTGGGTGGAAGCCCGTCTACGGTGCATCGTCCATGCTCATTCCTCAAATAACATGCAGTTATGGAATACAAGTATAATTAACTTATACAAACGTAAGACACTTCGACAAACAATTACATAAACACTTACACAAATTGGAAGTTTATAATTGTAACCAAATAACTATAATATATAGTTCCTATCGATACGATGTGACTAAAGCTGATGAAAATAACGATAACTAATAACCGTTATCGGTTTTTAACAACACTATTTTATATCTATGAGCAACTGTTATTGCTATAAAGTTGGCTAGCGTTCTGCATCTCGTTCTAATAAAGGCGAGCGAAAGAGATAAAATAGTTGGTAAATAGAGACATTTTAAACGTACTAATTTCGTAACGAACAGTTATTTAAGTTCTAAAATATATTAATTATTGTTTGGAAGGTGAAATATAATAAATAGATAAATAGCCCGGAATATCTGGCCTTTTCACAATTTACTTCTATAAAGCTATTTTTGTGAGTAACTAGATTTTGATGTGATTGACATTCCTATTTCAATTATCCATCGATAACAGAGAATACAATCATTAAAGAGTTAAGAGAATTGAAATTTCTCAAAAATTGAATTATAACTGCTTTTCTAACTGGAAAACCTCTTCCAATCAATAAATTATTGGGCCTCATTAAAATTACGCCAAATACTCCCAAAAATAGTTAATTAGTTCTAAATTGTTAAAAACGCCATCTATCCTGGAATATAACGTGGAGTTAACTTTAAATATAGATTAAATAGGGATGCCCAAATCATTTGAAGTGTATCGATAAATCTATCTAACAATTTTACTTACGATTGTTAAACTTAACAATATACATACCTAATTATTTAAAGTTATTTGGTGTTTATTTTCCTAGATTAATTAAATAACTATTTTTGTATACTAGCGAGGAATATCTACAAATTCTTAAGCAAAACTCCGCGCTAAAGCTAGCTTTGTTTAATATGTTTATTATTTTTATCGATTATTGCAAAAACCGAGGTAACCAACTGCTTTGTACTTCAGTACATATGAACAATATACATATTTAGTTTCTTTAAAATGTTAGAATGTGAGAAATCGTATTTTTTTCGTTAAGAACAATAAATAACATTTAAACAAAACAACAAGGAAACCCCAAAACGATAGTGTGATCCCAAATTGGCTGAACTTGTACCTCATGTAATGACATGTTAGACTAAGATTTTCATTCACGCCTACACATAATACTATGACATAAGGTTTTGCAACAGATATTTATAAGGTTTCTCGTATTTACTAGCATATAGGATTATGTAGTCTGAATTATATTCACGATACTTTCGTCATAAGTGGGTGTTAAACGTTTTTGATATCAGTTTTAACTAACCAACGGCTTAACTCACTATAAGTTAGTATAAATCTGGCGTAAAAAAGGATACCACTCTTTTTATTGCAAACTAGAGCTGAAGTTAGAGTAGGAGGAAAAAATTCAAAGTTATTATAGTTATTATATAGACAATATAGACATAAAGATTGATTTGACTATCCTTAGCATCTTCCCACAATATAGATACTAACAGAATCAAGGAACGACTTTTTCTTTCGTTCAAAAAAAATACGATTTCCAACATGTCAAATAAAAGCCTATTTTTTATGTTCGTACAGTCTATTTCTATCCCGATACTGGAACCCTAACTATCTATCATCATATCATTCTACTGTCGGCAGTTCTTGCTAGTTCTCCTTGCAGACGTTTAGCAGGTTTTATTACCTGATAATTTATTGTTGGAAGATTAGTGGTGATGGTATGTGACTCATGATAATCTAGGGACAACTCAAGAACTCCACTCCATTCGAGAACACCCCTTATGTATACACATGTTCAAATGCAAGATAAATGATTCATGATAACGACTATGATTGTGATAGAGTCCTTGCGAATATTAGCCATATGAAAAAGGTAGCTATGACGTAGAAGAGACCAAGGCTTTATGGAGGGTAAGTAGGGAGTGACTTCGAAAACCGATTTGATCCAAATAAAGAATGAATGGTGGCATTGACGACATCATCTTTTACTGTGGAGAAGTCCTGATAATGCAATGACGATGTCATTAAACGCAATAAATTATCAGTTAATAAAATACCTATTACATCCATTTCGTACAATATAAATACTTATTTACCAATCAAATTATGTTTAAGCCATATTGATAAGGCTTTTAAATTTCAAATCTATTTCAAGTGCATCTATGAGCAAATACCATTTGGTCCTAATTGGACCTATTTATAAAAACGTGATTTATCGATGAATTTTATCGATACAGTCCCATCACTGTAACACATTTTTAAGCGTCTGTGAATTATTTGGATAATGACGATTTTTTTTTAATCTTGTATGTAAGTTTGTTTCATCACTAGTAACTTGAATGGTTCAGTCATTTAAAATAATGTTATGCTTAATAAAAGTTTCACTGTTTTAATTATTTAAGAAAGTCAAAGTATTATTTATCCAACGAAATGCGCGATATAATTGTTTTTTATAGTACAATGATTAAATGTACAAGAGAAATGATTTCATTAACATAGTAATTTTAGGGTTTAATTAGATATTTTATAATACACCATAGCCAAATATTTCACAGACAATAAATACTCTAAGACGCGGTAATTTCAAAATTTCTCATCCTAACTAAAAACTACTACCTATAACCATATTTATTATTTATATTACCTTAAAAAGTCTTCTCGCGACCTCTATACTTTATGGACTATGGTATTTCACAGACCATAGACACACTAAAAGGATATTGCTCTCCCATTCGCATCCAAAGTCTTATTTGAAGACGAATAATCAATTATATTTTTTTATTAAAAGGCGTAGTGTAAGATTTAAGACTATTTAGCAAAGAAAAAAACAAGTCCTGCACGACGATCTATGAACTAAAAAATACGTATCTCAGAATAATCTTCTCAAACCAGACCTGTCAAATGTCACTGAAACGTCATTACATGGCAAACGTCATAATCGAAGCGAAGTGTCTTAATGCGTACAGATAAAAAATGTTAAGCGATTAGTTTCGCACAGATTAAATTTAAAGCGTTGCAAGCCAACTTCCAGTGCCGGAACTCTGCTATAAATTTTAAACTCCGTAAAAAACCAATCGCGCGAACTACGTCTACGTTGGACGAGAGTAATTAAAATCTAGGGTTGCACCGATGACGATCGACTCGATACCGTTGCTTTTATCGATTAGTCTAGTGATGTATCGCGTACCTTTAAATACCGAAACTGCGAGTGTAAGTTTACAAGCCACGTACATTGACGGATTACGTTCTATTAATTATTGTGACGTATACACGAACATAAAAATTATACATCAATGTATACGTTCACAATAATTGATGACCCGTCAAACAACTTCCATTGCGTATAAACTCACACTCACAAAACAAAACCTATGTGCGTGTATCGATTCGAACCGTTCACAATGTCGCCTATCACCATGACATGACAGCTGTCAAACGCGACACGTACATCCGTTTGGGAGCGTTGACGCGTGACAGTGACAGCTGTCAGGCGTGACAGACGGCGCGCGACGGCGGTAAAAAGGCGGGCGCTATCGAGTCGATCGGCGTGTTTGCTTCAGCTCCATGCACATGCGAGCAAGACGAGCGTGATCAGGGCAACGCCGCTAGCGACAGCCGAGCCGGCGTTACACATGTCCTCCTCGCAGAAACACATGTGGCCGTTGCCTGTACTTTCCATCATGCACACGTGGTCCACCATGAAGAGATTGATCTGCAGCTGAGACGTGCACGTGCGCCGGACTACCTCGTACGCTGGAATTAAAAAAAAACAAATCAGTAGGTACTGAAATGACATAAGACTTTTTTACAGTTATGGCAATTAGTGTTTACAGTCCTAGTTAAACGATTTTATTTAACTTGCAATGTATGTAAGGATGTTCGGGTGGAATCTTGCGACCTGCTTTGGAAGAAGATACTCTCAACCGATTAAGCTGAAATTTTGTATGAACGTTCAGATTGGATGACGATACACGATTAGTTGTGTGACGTCATTCTAAATTTAATATGGCGGACGATCCAAGATGGTGGAACAGTAATTTTTATTGCATTTCTATATTATAGAAGAAAAATTACTGTATCAATGAAAGAGTTTGTTAAGAGTGACTTGAAAAGTAATATGACGTAATTCATATGTTTAATTAATTTTTCAATTACTGAGCATAGTGCGTCGTTTCGACCAATGTCAAATTAAAGAAAAACTTTTATTAATTTTCTGTCACTGCACATGTAATTTCTATGAATCGAAGTTCTCGATATATGAATGAAGAAAGATGTAGTTAAAACATTCATCGTTCATTCATTCCGCATTATGCGCATTAATGCGCATAGAATTGTTTATAGTCTGTAAAAAGCCGCTCTCTTCTGTCTGTCCCATGTGTGCTTAAATCTTTAAAACTACGAAACCAATTTTCATGCAAATTTTTTACCAGAATCAAGAGGAAAGTTTTTAATATAAATAAAGGTTTATGTGTATAATACATGCATTAATGTGGTTAAAACCGTCGAGCGTGGGGCTAGTAGAATATCATAATGAATACTTACGACTTTTGGAATACCGCACCATTTTGACGCAGCAGCCATTACACGTCTGCAGCGGAGGTTGGTCGCGCGGCAACGCTGTATAGTTGAACGGGTCCTTGCACCTCGCGTCCGTCCAACTGTCACACTCATAGCAGTATATAGTACGAGCTGAAAAACATTGCCAATATACCAACCAGTGATAACTAGACGAATGTTATGTGATGTCTATGATAGCCAATTTTTTTTATAGATAGTTGCCTTATGTGGTGAGGTTAGGTTATTTCGATGTTACTCTTCTTGCCTTTACTTACTAATAATTTAATTTGGAAATAATAAGTAACATTATTTTATCATTATTAACTTTTATTGACATAGGTAATTTGTAATAATTCTTTTTAAATAACTGATAGGCCTGTTTAAAAATAATTGTGGACTGCCGACTGCCAGACATTATTTACATTTATTCCACTTATTTACTAGCAATTTCTAGCAGGAAAAGGCGGTAAAATTCAAAAAATATGTTCAATATGACTTGCAAATGTATGATCAAGTATCGTTAATATGAAAACTATAAATAACATTATGAAAATTGACAATAATTAATATTCATTACAGCCTACATAATAATGCTAAGGATTTAAAAAGCGAAAACAAATTACTTCATTCATTTTGACAGAAAGCGTTGACATAATAACTGACAGATGACATTTAAGCAAAGGAAACACGTCAAAAACATTCCGTTTCATCTAATATGCATGAAAAAAAGGAAATATAAAAATACTTTCTTAATAAATATTAATAATATGTATCACTATATAACTATAAGTACACAATGTAGTTTATTCTGTATCATGCAAGCGTGCATATCAAAAAACGGATATTAAAGCAAACTAATGATAAAATACATCCGTTATGATATTATACTCTTTGTGCATTTTAATATTTTTAAAAATTGTTTGTTGGTGTCTCTATAACAATATGGTTTGTAGTAGCAGTAGGAACTTTGGAATATATTATTATATTAAAGAATTATTACGTAGTTGCGTGCTAATTTTCAAACTTCGGACCACATGAATAAAAGACATATTCTTACTGTCTTCTATATTAAGAAGTATTTTTTATAGTACACTAGCGGTTTTCCCTCGCGGTTTTACCCGCGCAGTTCCCGTTCGCGCGGGAATTTCGGGAGTGTACCTCTACGGTACCTAAGCTACGTTCCTACCAAATTTCAAGTGCCTATGTTTAGCCGGTAAGGCTGTGACTTGATATGTCAGTCAGTCAGTCAGTTTCTCGTTTTATGTTTATAGATGAGTTTACAATCTACCTCATCAGTTTCTAATTAACTTAGATTTACGTTGAGTAGAGCATGGAGCAGGCGATTAATAATTAAATGCTTAAAATACCAAATTACTGAGGGCTTGGCAGGCTGCCATTTTCTCAAATGAGATTGTTTGAAGTTTCAGTTTTAAGCCCAATTTGAGGACAGATTAAGTGACAATTTAAGCTTTGATTTATGGACTTTTATATCTATACTAATATTATAAAGAATTACATTTGTGTGTTTACGTTACGAGAATGTATGCAGCATGTTTGATACTCTCTCATGCTCAAACTACTGAACGGATTTGGCTGTAATTTGACATGCTTCTAGACTAGATTTTAAATTAACTAATAGGATAATGTTTATCCCGGTAAAGCTTCGCGTCTTTAACGTTTTTTTTTATGCGATGAAGTAGGGAGACGAGCTGGACTTACTCCTGATGTTAAGAGAAACGCCAGCCCATTACCAGTGCAGTGCTATCCGGAACTTTGCTAAAGCAACTCCGGACAGAGGTGCACTACACCAACGCTCCCCACTTTGAGTCACAAGATGTTAAGACTCATTGGCCCAGTAATTACGCTGGCTACAGTGCCCTTCAGACCGGAGCACAGTGACATTTACATATCACTGCTCAGGCGGTAGAATGTCTGGTACTGTGGGGGTACCCACCCAGTCGGTCTCCTGCGAAAGAGACCTACCCCCGGTAAACGTTTTTTTTAATGTTACATTTCGCGGTTATACTTGTAGTTTTCGTTCTCGCATCAATGCCTGTATGAAAAGTAACTTATGTATTAATCTAACTGCATTTCAAACTTTATCTTTCAGTAGATGTAGCGTGAAATAGGATTATACATATCTTGTTGTTTTATTTCAAGAGTTATTCATTTTTTATAATCACATTTCGGGTTCATTTAAGCACATGTTATTGCGTATAGTAGTATTTATTTTTGTAATTAACACTCACGTCATTGGTGATTATTGACAATATCAATATTACCTTGAAATTATATTCTAAAAGTGCAAAATGATTTTATAAATAATTAAATGTAGCCCATGCAGTAAATCTATTATCAAGAATTATGGTCAACTATAATATTGTCTATGAGTAATTAATAGTGTAAGCATAGATTACAGAGTAGGTTGTCAATGTCATTGTAATGTCAGTGACGTTCTTATCACGTGTTAGTTATTATATTAATTGGAAAATTAAATATGGAGGATGTATGTATGTATGTTTGTTGTTCTTACACGCAAAAACTAATAAAAGCAATGATATTATAGTTATAAGATATGTTATACACCAACAAATCAACAGAAAAAAGTGTTCCGCACAGCAGCGACAGCACACAGGCATACAAGACAAAACATAGAAAATAGATAAATGATAAAACCAATAACAGGAAAAGAGATAGTTGTGTCAGTTGCCCGTGAAAGCACGTCTACCAATCACCTAAAGGCCAGACGTCCTAATTAGAATCTTTTTGCGTCTTCAATTGTTTTGTATGGGTACAACATATCTATTATATAATTTCATTGGTTTATAAACCAAAAATAAAAGAAAGAGTACGTTGTTTATTTTCGGCTGCATAGTGCTTTCTCTTTCGAATACACGAATTGTCCCGGTAGTGTGGGAAATGGATAGTGTTCTATGAAGCCAAAATTACAAGACTGTTTTTCTAAAAATCTTTGTGCTTTACTTGTGCCGAGTAAAAATAAAAAATCTGTTTTCAATTTGGTTATCTAAATATATATAATTCAAAGGTGACTGACTGACATAGTTATCTATCAGCGCACAGCCCAAACCACTGGACGGATCGGGCTGAAATTTGCAGAGCAGGTAGTTGTTATGACGTAGGGAGAAGCTAAGAAAGAATTTTGATCAATTCTACCCTCAAGGGGATAAAATAGGGTATGAAAGTTTGTATGAAAATCCACGCGGGCGGAGTCGCGGGCAACAGCCAGTTAATAAATAAAACTTTATAATATATTATAAAGTAAAAGAACAAGGCCAAACTAACACAAATAATTAATCTAATAAGTACAGTCGATCGCAAAAATATATTAACAATTAAACAGATCATGGTTTGAATCAGTTGTCTGTGTATCGAAAATCACGAATGACATTATTATTTGACCGCTTGAGCCTTGACAAGACACTTATTTAAATAATATCTTAGTGATTAGACAAAGATTTGTAAATTTAATATATTAATTATAGACGTATAACGCATAGACTGATAGTCCCTTAATAAACGCTGTAAGTGAAGCCAAAACTGTATATATGTAGGTGTTAGCAGCACGTTCTTATACTCGATGACACGCACACAAGCCAACGATAATGTTGCTGCTATTAGAAATTTACCCTATAAATGTGGAAAAATTTAAATCTACGAAAAATATACGAATTTTGATGCGGCAACGATCTATGTAAGTAGACAAAAATGTCTACATTGAAATGGCTTCATTTTTATTATTATAAGGTGCTAATATATTTCTGTAATCGCCTGTACATTTCAAACATTACATGCATTACAATATTTACATAATAAATAACTTAGCCCAGTCTACGACGGAAAAACTACAGTACTAAACTTTTATTGCAAAAAGCCGTATATTTTAAATGCAGTAATCATTTCAAAAACTCAAGAGCGCTTTTCACTACGTGTGTTTAACTCATGTAAAAGAGTTCTAAGGGTTCTTGAATTAAAAAGTTGTTAAAATATAGGTTTTTTTGCAAACAAGAGCATGCTCTTTGTCCAGAAAGACGCCATTTTTAATGGTTATTTTAATATATATAATATACACTAGCTGACCTAATGTGACTTCGTTCACGCTGTACCTAGGGTAGGTTCTCTGTAAAATATTTATTGAAATCGGATCAGCTTTTATAGAGGTATTCAGTATACCTTAGAAACACACTTGGCGAATAATTTAACTCTATATTTACTGTTACAGCAAGTATTTCTTTGTATATGACGTATAATAATTGTTCTCCAGCTTAATAATTAAAATGAAAATGTATAATTCTTTATAAGTCCGACTTAATAATCAAAAATAATTAACTGTGATTTTTTAAATTTTTAAATTCATTTGAAGTCGCCATTTTTTTCCAAAATATTTTTGACATTTGTTTATGGTCAGTAATCCTTATTAATCTTCTGTCTATGCGTTGCGTAGAGATGGGTGAATGAAGGAAATGTATCGATACTTTTTTTAAAGACTTAAGCTATCGATATTGCATATTAATCTTTATGTTTTATTTGGCTGTGTCTGGACAAAGAATAAAAAAGCATTGTGTATATTTACTGATACTTACTTTGGCATTCGGCCTGAATTAGAGGGGTCAGTGTAAGAGTCCATAATGCTGAAAATCCATGCCAGAATTAGTTAAAGGGACTAGAAGACTGTGTCAACACAAAGAGCAATGAATATGTCACAATATTTTATTGAAAATCAAACTATGAAAACATAAAAGAAGACTATACAACCTATATTAGACGATTTTGTCTGCAAACTAAAATTATTTTATAAAAGCAGAGAAAATGTGACTTTTCTTTAAAACGTGGGTTCTTACGCGCTCATCATATTTATTCTATATATTTTATGATATAAACAAGGTCTCTTTGAAAAATAAACCAAATCGAATGTCTATATATACTAAAACAATTCCCTTTTCAAAATTTCCTTCTAAACTACCCCTGGGAGAGTTGAAATACGAACGAGAACGTAAGCAAAATAGCGCATTTTACTAGTTAGATCGTAATGTTACAAGCCCAAATCTGTCAGCTAAAAAAATTAAAAGTCAATAAAAATATTGGACATATTCACATTATCTATAGGAGAAACACAACTATACAGATAAAAAGAATTTCAAGAAATAAATTTTGAATCCTGTCAATAACTGAAAATATAAGAATAAAGATTTTTTTAATTTATTTATAACGTGCCGTAGACTGGGTATGCAATTAAGAAGTTATTTATTGTCAAACAAATCAAAAATTTTATGCGAGGGTAGATGAATATTAAAACCACAGAAATTGATTATACTTGTAGTTGTGTTTGGGACGGGCTGCCAGTCGCTAAGAGGCTTTCATTCTACCAAATGTGTTGCCAGCTTTTATAGGGTAGAGGGTGATAAAGGAATGATGACAGAGGCGAAGACAGGAGGAAATAGGAAGACAAAGAAACGGTGTTAAAGTTTTAGAATATTTCAATTCAATATTGTATCTCTATTTAATTATTTCCATTGTATAATAGTAATAAAAGCTTAACTATCTGTGCTCTTAATATCCATCCATAAGCAAATAAAATAAATCGGTAAAACTCACTAAACACACAAAAACCGATATTTTACTACAACCAATCTACATCAGTTATTAACAGGAGGGAAACCAGGCGTTTACCAATCGTGACTAACAAACGGACATGCAATTACCCATTCCTTTAGTTTCAACACATTCCTGTGGGTATAAACACGTGGGGCACACTTCCGAAATATCGATACCGATGCGCGTGTCGGCACGTCACTAGAACTGTCATCGTTCAATCGAATTTCGAACGTTGAAAATTCTAAATGACGAATAATTTTGATGTCTCGACTCCTAGGCTTTTTGATTGAGATTTATTTGAATTTCTAATATTATATTAAAAAATTAGATGTTTACTGCTTTTAAAAACTTAAATAAATCTTTAAAGCATCTATAATTAAGAATGAAACTATTATGATTTAATAGAATGGTTTTATTTTATTAATTTTCTCTCGATTCAATATTCAACCTACTGACTAAAAGCATTAAATATAACCTTTAATAACAATGAAAGAAAAAAATAGTCTTATTCTGTCCAAATAAATTCAATATTATTATCTATCATTAAATAAATTGTAAAAAAAATCTTAAAAACTTAAAATTAATCTGTTTTGAATATTATTTACAATAAATCGATATCGATACTTCCACAACAACACATCTAGACACAGCTAACGGCCATTTTGTTTTTTTTTTTAATTTTATATTACCGGTGCGGATGCAGGAGTTTGCCTTTACTTGCTCCGCGCCGAACCAGGACATGAGAAGAACTGAAAAATAAATAAATATATAATAAATATTTTCAGGACATTTATACACAGCGCCATCTAGTTCCAAGCTAAGCCGAAGCTTGTGTTATGGCAACTAGATAACGGAATAAATTACATATACATTACTTTTCTTTTGTAAATACATACA
>DWAJ01002015.1:0-19329 GCA_018238005.1 Eurema mandarina | reverse complement strand
TGCCGGTTCTTCTCGACGGGTTAGTTTCCGAACCGGTGGTAGGTGAAAATATTTGGTTCACATTTACTCAGAAATAAAACATTTTTCATTTTCATTTCATTTTCAATGTAGCTTTCTAATGAAAAAAACAATTATTAAAATAGTCCAGTACTTTTTGAGTATATTAATTACATACAAAAACCCAAATCTTTTCTCTTTATAATATTAGTATAGATAATGACAGAAAGGTTTGCAAAATTAAATATGATGCTCAAAATAACTATTCCACCCGGACGAAGTCGCGGGCACAGCTAGTTTATAAATAAAATTCTAAGTATTAACCACAATATTTGTTTTAAGTAGGCTAAATATTAGTTTTTTTCCTTGCTAATCACCTCTAAAGCGAAGGTCCAGCTCAATTCATTAGGTAATTATTTCTTAAGAAATAACGTGATTTGATACAACAATTGCATAAATGTAATTTTTTTACTTTTCGGAATAAGAATAACTTAAACACATTAAAGACCAATTTTTCGGACTAAATATCTACTAATATATGAATAGTGTGGCTGACTAGTCGTAAAATAATTTTAAAAAACTATTTTACAAATTCAAATATTACCTACCTACCACATATGACGTCACAAGCTCACAAAGTTTACCTCTTTATAATTATTAATACTAGCTCTAGATTTATTGAAGCATAATATGTTTTTAGTCAAGAAAGCGCGATAAATGATTATGATTTATGAATTCTACCTGGAAGTTGTTTACAGTCTTCATTTTAAGTTTATTAACGACAATGATTAAATGAACTTTATTTTAATGGTAATACTAGAAATTAATGTTCCCATTGAAGTATAGAATATATAGTTATGCTCAATAATAGTTTTTAACAAATACCTGAACTCTGTTCGGTTGCAATCTGGACGACATATAGAAATGTGTATTGACGCTGTCTGACGATCCTGGACGCATGTTGAACAGTCCTAATAGCTTTTCTAAATATTTCCCCACACCTAAACAATTTACTTTGTTAGGAACGGGTAGCTTTGTAGATGTTTCCTGAAAATTAAAACAATATGAGTCCTATGTTTGGAGCTGTGGTAGCACTACTGCCTAGGGATTTGATCCCCACACTGGAAAATACATTTGTCTCTTTCTGGGGGCTGGGTGTCGCTATGTAATATATACATATGTACAAAAGAAAAGTCTGTATAAATAATCTAGTTGCTATAACACAAGTTCTGTTTCGTGGGGGCTAGATGGCGCTGTTTAAAAATAAGCAGCGTGAAGTTTTTTATGTAAATACATAGCTAATTATGTTAAGTGTATGATGCCGTTTTTGCTTTATTAATTTTAATTGTTTCCTTTCGTTTGTCGTTCGTAACTCGCGGCTTATAAATATTATTTATTTACTATATGTACCTCGTATTCGGCAAATCTAAAGGTGAAGTCATATCTGTGGGTGGTTCTCTCATAGGCTGAGACTTTTCGTTCATATTGAAACAGTAAATCGTGCAGATCTTCGGGGCTTATGTGGTGTTCCACTAGAAGAAAAACATTACACACTCAAGGATTTATGACAAAAATAAGTTGAAACAGTTGAGTTATAATAAATCTATATATACGAGTACATTGACCGTTAACTGGTTTTTATGTAGTCTAAAATATCAATTTTAAATTAAAAAGAAATGACGACATATTTAATCATTCACAATTTCAGTTTGTTCAACTGTTCGAACAGACAAACATATATCTAAATGAAATTATTATACATAAATATAATTTATCGGCAATGAAAACACAGGAAAAGCCTCAGTTCATTTCCCTTTTGCTAAAAATAAAATGGTAAATTTACCAAGGTCAAATGGCTAATAAAACTGTGCATCTTCAAACATTTGGTGTTACCATAACAACGTCGTTTTTACATTCCTGACCTCTACCAAGCATTGGTTCGAGGAACAGTTTTACTCGACTCGCTAGTTCACGCGATTCAAACGAACGCATTCAAAGGTCAGCAGAAGACTCACTCGCAAAATATTCACGTGGAAATAATTATGTAACGACTCTCTTTATTAAGTGGAATCTACAGTTAACAGTAAGTAAACATAGAATATAAACATGCAATAATAAGAAGTATGTATGTGTTATAGAAATTGTAGGTACCACATGGGGTAACAAAATTACTTCATAAGTTCACCTGACATAAATGTATTAAGTTTTGTAGAGTATATATAATACATAAGTACATCTAAACCTATTCATTTGCAGTGACAACTAAATTTAATTACGTTTTAAATTATGTCTCCCAAACAGTTGGTGTTGGTAACAGTTTCATTAAATTAGAAATAATGGATATAATACGTAAGTAGGTACCTAATTATTAAAGGTAGTTGTGCTTTATCTACGCTATTCTATAAAGAAGTTACGTTGGTGAGATTTCGTAATTTAAATCTGTAGGGCGGGCGTATCTTTGGACTGGCACTCACGGGTGAAAAAAATATTTTTAAATTTAAAGTAATTTATGGTTTTAGAATTACGATATTAAACTTTGCGAGGGTAAAACCACGGGACACATCATAGCATCACATAAATAGTATTACAATAAACCAATAAATGCGATAAAGGACATGTACTCATAATGACCGCTGGAAACTGTTTAACATTATAATTTATCACGAAAAAATAAAAAATATAAACATATTAGGTAAAACTACCGTTTCTGTTTTTTAGGTTTATTTGGCTGCAATATGAAAGTAAAAAACTATAAATTATAATGCATTATTATAAATGTATTACAGGTAATAACAATTAAATACTTACAATCGTCAGTAGATAAAATAAGTTGTGACGAAACTGTTGTCCACGTCACAGATAATATGCACCAAAACAAAATAGGCAACATTTTAAAATTTTTAAATTTCGATCTGAGCTCTTAATATGGCAACTAATTAAAAAGCCTACTGACGATACAGGACAATACGGTGAGAGAAATAAACAGAGACTGTGTTAAATTAAATCGCGTCACTAAATAAATATAGCTTCACTACAGCTTAATCGATTGACGGGAAGTTTGTACAGAGCTTCTGATAATATAGGTATTTACTGTTGATTTATCACTAAGTTGAATAGATACTTGTTTATTTGTATATAAATAAAATATCATGTATACAACGATATCCGTTGATTAATAATATGTTTTAGAAATCCCACTCCGCACTAATAACAGAAATACCTTATAACAGGAATGTAAGTCGGTTGGAAATTTACATTTGTTGAAATAATAGTTAAAAGGAAAACGGAAATTAAATAAAATAGTCTTTTCGTAAAGGGCCGGTTCTTTAAAAAAGTTCCGAATATTTTTAAGGTTTATCATACACTAGCTGTTGCTCGCGACTTCATCGCCGTTGATTTTTATTTAGTATGATTAAGAACTAAGAAATTTCTAAAAGAATATAATAGATAATAAACGTTCACATAAATTAATTTCTTGTGCGTACTAGTGCCGAAATGAATTTTTTTTCCCGTTTTTTGCAACATTTTTCGCTGATTTTTCGTTCCTAATGTTACAGGTAACTATAGCCTTCTTTATGGACTGGATAGTCCATTTATGGAGGAAGGCTTTTGGCTTAAGGTTTTTTTTTAAATAATTTTTCGATTCGAACGCATACTTCTTGAGGCAATTGAGATTTGAGAGTACCAAACTAACAAACTCTTCGGCTTTATATATTTGCATCTATAGTTAACTACCTACTGAATGAAATCGCAATGAAATATGTATTTGAAAACTTTTCCGGTTTTCCAGAAGTTCCTCTTGATAAAAAATAATGATTAAATATGTACATGTTATGCTTTAACAATATTACTCATGACTAATATATAAAACCTAATAAAACCCTAATTACGTTGTAATGACGTAAAGTCAGAACCAGTTTAATTTTAGTATCTATTGATTGTATAAAATTTGGGAGGATACGAATTTGTCAAATTAAAAACGGTAAGAAGTTTTCGATTAATAAGTGGCGCAGACAATCTCAACATAATTGCCTTAAATTACCTCTATTTTTTGCTTATAAGGAATTTTTGACCTCTTTCTCGATATCTTTAAATAAATATTGTTATTATTTAGTATCATTCTTCGTGAAATCTTAAAAATATATGATAAAAACCTATAGATAGATTATGTAAAACAAACTTTTCTATTTTATCTTTTGGATCAAGTAAATCCAAATTTGAAGATCTTTAATTAAACTACTTAATTACTATACTCTAAAACTCAGGACTTTTAGTAAATTGTGCATTTTTTGTACATCCAATAAATATTATATAAATAGTTATGTAAAAATGTATCATAAATCATATAATACTAACTCAAGTTACATAGTTAACTTAAAGTATATTTGCCTATTATAATTCAATACGTTGAAATCTAATACATTGCAACTTAATTCTTACGTTTGTAATTTTGCTTAATACTTTTGAAATATGTTTAATACGTGAGATCACTACGTTGGCGCTTTGTCTGTCATGACACGGATCACGTGAAGGTAAGAATGATATATAAACTCAGGTCTACTGGTATAGTACGCGTCACGAATCTTTAGCGCTGAACGAAACCTGCGCAGAAGTCAAAAATAAAGTATCGAGGTAGCGGCGCGGCGAGCGGGGCGCGTGATCGTCGGGAGCGCGAGCGTTGATTGGTTGTCCCAGTCGTGTTGTCTTTCTCGCACCAATACGACAATTACGAGCGCGATTCTACCGATGCGCAACTATTCTCGTCAATCGTTAAACATAAATGACGCGTACTATATACCTGGCCCTTCAAGTTCTAAAATAAAATCAAACCTGTTAGTTTACATTAAAAATAGCTGTCTGTGTATCAATCATAACTACGTATAAAGCTCAAACACAAGCACATTAAGTTTAAAACCAGTTAGCATAAAAATGAAAATAGTTTTTTTACGTTTCTTTTATTCCGGAAAATTTTATTTATTACCTTAATTATAAATATAATTTTATGAAACAACTCGTCTTTATGCCACATTCTACAAAGTGGTAACACTTCTTGTCTATTGCTAACTACTGTGCGATTGGTTGATTCACGAAAACCGTTCAAACTTCAAAATTCACTGCAACAGATTTTAATTTCAAACGATTTGCCGTTTGAAATTATCCTTTGTGAATGTGTCAACAATTGTGTTGTATCTTTGCTGTTAATTATTTTATTTGACTTTTAATTTATATTTCTTTTTAAGTTTATATATAATGGCATCCATCAAAGAAGATGATAAGAAAGAAATACCTGAAATCATACACGATCCGCAAACAAGCAGCACATATCAAAGATTAAGATTTTTTGGAAAGGTAAGTTTTTAACAATTTACATTTAAAGTAATTACCATTTTCGTTCTAATAATTGTAAATGTGATAAATGAATATTTGGTTCGGTTATGTTTTTTTATTTATAAACAAATATGTTGTCGAGGTTAGCATCTTGAGATGCATTTATAAAACGTTCTAATGTTTTACTATTCTCTTTTTAATATATTGCAGCTTTAATCGTTCACTAAATAGAATATATAGCGTAAATTAATTGCACCTCAAAGAAACCGTTAACTCTTACTTATCGTTACGTTATGTTTCAAATATTCATTGCATTTTTTAAATATTTAAACTTGCATTATCAATGTGTTACATTTTGAATTAGACTATTTTCAATCCATACGATCTAATTTTTAACTTGCACCTGCTAAACATCTGGCTGGTTCATGTTCTAATGCTAACATTTACATACTTATGCATTGTAAGTGCTACACATGCATCTTAAAAAAAAACTAAGTTACATACTCTTAAACTATTTTATTTTAGGGTGGGTTTGCAAAATGCTATGAGATACAAGATATAGCCAATAACCAGGTTTGGGCTGGGAAAGTTGTCCCTAAAAAACTACTTGTGAAATCAAATCAAAAAGAGAAAACTGCACAGGAGATTTCTATACACAGGTCTCTGCAACACAAGCATGTTGTAGGATTTCATAGCTTCTTTGAAGATTCTCTTAATATTTATATAATATTAGAACTATGCAAAAGAAGGGTAAGTGTTCTAATGAAGTAAATTAATTATTAAAATTATAAGAAAAATTGCTTTATTAAAATGCCTTTGAACAATGATTATTATGTTCTAGTCCATGATGGAATTGCACAAGCGTAGGAAAGCAATAACTGAGCCGGAGACAAGATTCTACATGCACCAGATTCTGCTGGGTGTTCAGTACTTACATCACAAAAGAATTATTCATAGAGATCTGAAACTAGGAAACTTGTTCTTAGATGATGATTTACATGTTAAGATTGGGGACTTCGGTCTTGCAGCAAGAATTGAATATGAAGGTATGTCTTCCTTATAAGTACTGTAATATTATCTATGAATCCTAGTCAAAAGCTTTCTTAAATGGAAACCAATGTCCTATTGCAGCACAGGCTATTTCAAACTTATACATTCTCAATATAACATTGTTTTCTAAGAATATAATATATGATAATTTTTAATAAAATAGTTTTGTAACTGTAATTTAGGAGAGAGAAAGCAGACTGTATGTGGCACACCAAACTACATAGCACCTGAAATATTGACAAAGAAAGGGCACTCCTTTGAAGTGGACATCTGGAGCTTAGGGTGCATCATGTATACTCTGCTCGTTGGCAAACCGCCGTTTGAGACATCCACACTCCAAGACACTTACAAGAGGATTAAGAAGTGTGAATATAGGTAAGATCAAATGCTTAACCATTGTCAATTTCACAAATTTATATATGGTTGATGTAACTTTGTTATGATTGAAAAAAATGTAGTTTTATTAGTTAAGTTATGATGTCTTAATTTATGCATGGTTTACAAATTGTAAATAAGTTTTATATATAAGTATGTTATATTCAATTTTATTTGTTGTATTAGTTATTATAGTTATGTTAATAATTTCAGTTATATAAAAATTTTTTATAGATTTATATATTATAACAAAACATGTAAATGTACTTCACTTAGCATGGGGTTAGCCCTAGCAGTTCAGCTGTGTTGCTCGGGCCCCTGGCATTCCCTCGGCTCTCGATATGCCCTGGCAGTTATCAACGATAACACTATAAACCAACGATACAGGTTAAACATTAATGCTATGGTGAAGGAATGCTTCCATGTGACTAAGCTAATCACTTGTGTTTCAAATCATAAGCATAATATGTTGATCATAATAATTAGCTTTTAATGCAGCCTAAAGATTTATTGTACAATATATCATATCAATGTTGTATGTCTTAATTTTTAACTGTTGCAACTGGTGTAAATGTAAATTAAAAGCAATAAATATTTATATTGTAAATAAAAACAAATACGTATGGGATAATCACTTATTTCACTATGTATTCCATTTATACAATATGTACGTATTAAGTGTGTCTATAATTAAAAACTATTCTCCATAAGTTATTTTCACTGTTTAAGAAGACACATTGAGTTATCTATTTTTGACTAGTAGAGGGTAATTGATCGTGTATAACGGCAGGATCCCGTCAGCGTTGCGTAAGCCGGCGGCGTCGATGATAGTACTGCAGCTGCAGTCGAACCCCTCCCTACGGCCGTCAGTGGACAAGTTGCTGCAGCACGAGTTCTTCTCGGCGGGCATCATGCCGGCCGCGCTGCCGCTGTCCTGCCTCACCACAGCGCCCCGTATGGACCAGCTGGTCGAAGGCGCGCCCATACACCGCCGCCCGCTTAACGAAGTCAATAGTAATGGTAAGAAGCATCATCTTAAGAAAGTTTAGTAAATCTTCACTATCTCAAGAGCGGATCCAGTTTTGAGAACAGAACGTATAGTTTGATAACAATAGATACAATTTAAGATTAGATTTTAATAATGATAAAATATATAAGTAAAATTATGTTCAATTAGGGTTCTGTCCGGTCCTGGAAGCAGCTCAGGGGGTGTTATGACACCTGATCGACTTGGTTCCGATATTGATTGTTGTCAAGCTTTATTAAGAGATTTAATTAAATGAAACATGCAATAAACTCAAAGATATAAATTTGAATAAGAACTGAAAGTATGAGTTAGGAAATAATGAGGTGTAATGTACGCAGACCAAGCGATGGCGGTGGACTCGCCAGTGAAGCGCGCGGGCGCCGAGCCGCGCGCCGTGGAGCCGGCCTCGCACCGACAGAACCTCGTCGCGCTGAGAGACCAGCTCGCCGCCCTGCTTACTGGCAAGGTATGTTTAACATTTATATTCAAAGATACTGACATGGTACCATAAAAGATAGTTACAACTTCAGCCTGCAGCATTCCCGAAAACATACGACTTGGGAACCTTAAAAAAGAGAGTTTACCTTTCTTTAAATGCCGGTAAAACACTCGTTGTAACGCGAGTACTCATGGGCGGCGCTGATCATTTAACATCAGATATTGCGCCTGCTTGTTTTTCCTTTCTTGTATAAAAAAACTTTCTCATGTGGAGTACTTTGTAAAAGTTTACCTAATATAAACCAAACGTTATCAGTTACTGATTTTTCGATTAAGCTCTTAAGCTTGTATATATTACAGCTATACCTACATAAAAAAAAACTCTTATTTTCTAGCTCAAATGTCGTCCAGAGTACCTCACGGATGAGCTAAGCGATCCCGCAGCACAGCCCCTAGTGTGGGTGGGCAAGTGGGTAGACTACAGCGACAAGTACGGGTTCGGCTACCAGCTATGCGACGAGAGCGTCGGCGTCATGTTCAATGACACCACCAAGTTGATCATGCTAGCTAATGGAGTGTGAGTATCATAGCTTCATTGCTTTATACTTCTCAGTATAATTTTAAAATCCGAAAATCTCAATAAATATCTAGTATAGTGGCTTTTTCTTAAATTTCACTAATTTATTATAATAAACTATGTTCATGCTTCTTGTTTGCAGAAACGTGCATTACATCAACCGGCAGGGCCAGGAGCAGTATATGACGATGCGCGAATACCCACAGGAGCTTGACAAAAAAATGAAACTGCTAACGTATTTTAGACGATACATGACCGAGCATCTTATGAAAGCAGGTAAGTATTGTTAAAAAGCAAAAATGCTAAACAGCCTATATAAAAATAATTAACATCAACTTTGGTTATAGGAGCATCAGTCCCAGTGAGAGAAAGCGACGGGCTGTCTAGGTTGCCGCATTTGCACCAGTGGTTCAGAACCACACTCGCAGTCATTATGTACCTGACTAATGGAACATTACAGGTATTTTAAATTTAAATATCACCCAGTTAAAGCGTATAAAATCTTATGCTCATAATATAATACAAAAAATCACTTTCCACAGATTAATTTCCAAGATCATACAAAGATTATTCTATGTCCATTGATGCAAGCCGTCACATATATCGACGTAGAGAAGAACTTTAGGACATTCCGGTTTACAACTATAGAAGAGCATGGCTGCGATAAGAAACTGTACACGAATCTCAAATACGCCTTAGAGAAAATAAACAGTGTTTTAACAAACAAGCTATGCTAATTCGAACCATCGTAATTTGATTGAAAGTTACTCAATTGTCTAACATTAACTCGCCCAATAGTGTTCACACACTAGTCGAGATCTTAAATTATATTTTCATAGAAAAATCTTTTTAACCATGTTTAACTCTACATTCGTGAACTTCACCTCTGAACAACTGCTAGGACATTCTTTTTCTTATAAAACATTATTTATTTTATAAATGTCTACTATAAATAGAAACTCGTACTGAGTACCACAATTAGGGGAGATGTTAAAATTCCTTATTCTGTCACAAAGAAATATATTGAGTATTGACTGATTAATTATCATTCTTATATAGGATGACTACAATTATCTTAATTTGTCCATAAATTAATGGAGAATTTGAATCAAGGGAACAATCAAATTGCTACACTTATCTTTATATGTATTGGACATTTTAATATGTTGTTAGAGTTATGCACCCAGAGTGCTTTTTAGAAGTTATTTCCTTGAGTTCAATGTTTTAGATATGGTATTGATTAGGAATTATAGCATAGTGAGCACCGTGACTGATTGTGCTGGTGCATACAGAAATGATCATTTGTAATGTTTTATTTAGTTTTGTAAACACTTATTTTATAAGTTTCTGTGCTTCACCATTATCAAAGCCAAATTAAATGAGCCTACTTCAAAAAGTTTAATCCTAAAATTTATTAAAATCATTGTGCATTCTGTTACTGTTTTTGTAAGAAAGCAAATGGATTCAGTATTATTTGTTAATTCGATGCTCTTGAAGCACTGCATTTGTAACTCTCTCTGGAGGTTTGTTACCTCATGTAATATAAATATTTGACAATAAAGTTTGTAGTTCAAAATGAAACTCTTATTTGTTTATCACATTTACTTCTCACAATAAATTACCTCATTACTGTTTTAATAAATAGATACCAGTTGTGCACATGTAGACAATTTTAAATAAATGTTTTTATAAATATGTACATAGGAAATACTAAATAGGCAGGATTTTATAATGAAAAATAATCACAAAAAGGAAAAATAACCCACTTGATCATTGTGATTGTTTTTTTTTAATTATTAAAGTACCTATTTATAATTTACTGCAAAAAATTGAATAAACAATCTATTGTTTAATAATGCTATGTGTAACTTAAAAAGAAAATAGAATTATATAGCATATTAGTGTAATGACTCTCATTGTAAAGATTATAATATTGTTGTAAAAGTACAAGTTAAATTTTTTCTGCACACTAAATTTTAGTTTTCTTTGGCAGGTAATATTTTAACACAAATTTTTGTATCAATTTGAGATAATATACTTTTTGCACTATTAGGAACCTTAATGTCCTATTGCAACAACTTATAAAAATACAAAATAGCACTAATTGAGCATCTATAATTCTGTATGTATTGCATTCTGGTGTGGTAAGTCATCAGTGGGGTGCACAAAGAGTCCTTCCTGGGCTTGCCAATCAGTGTAAGCACCATATTGCGATGTGACTCCCACGATTTCTCCTTGGCCACTGATTGGTCTACCAAAAGTTCTCCCTGATCCAGCTAGAAAGCTTAAAACACGAAAAACAGTTGTGATTAATTTTAACTAACATTGTTTGAAAGCTTTAAATTTTTTATGGTGAAGTGTTATGATTTTGAACAAAAAAATCTTAAATTGTAATATGCAGACAATTATATAAAACTAGATGACCCGATGCAATGACATTTGTTCATGCTTTACCTATCCTACCTATCCTCAGTCTAGATTTTTTCATACATTTTTTTCTCGCTAACTCCAATTCCCATGAGAGTTTCGCAATATCCTGTTGCAACTAAGGTTCTTTAGCCGTTTAGGCTGTGCATTGATATGTCAGTCAGTCAGTCAGTTTCTCCTTTTTTATATATATAGAGGTGAAGAAAATATTTTTATCACTGTAGCAAACAGTTTTTAAATAGGCTTATGGCAATAATTCATAACAATCAAAGTTCAGGTGAGTTTTAAGTGGTACTTACGCAGCGGTATCAACATGTCTGAATTTTACTGGAGTATCCCTTCTCCAATAATCATTGTTGCACACTACTGTCCAATTGTCCCCACTGTCACCTTCACCAGAGTCATCACCATAGCACGAGACTTCCTGGTTGCCTGACAGTGGAGATGAAAAGTAATGGGAATGTAGATTTTTTTTAGTTGAGACATGTTGTAGCCTAATATTAGTGTTGCACTTAATGGGCGCTCTGTAATAAAAAGTTATCCATAATGTAATAAACAAAAAGTAACCTCTGAAAACATGTTTTTTTTAATATTGATAAGTATAGACAATATGGGTTTTCCTTAAGTATTTATAATTATTAAAGACACAAACCCTCGTTTACATGATTCTCCCATAGCCGGGCGTATCAGCCAGTGGCTGTTGTGATCGTCTGAAACGTCAACAGCTGTAACAGACTGCTGACCAGAACCAGAGCCGTATTTCACATCGTGTGAGTGAAGTCTTAATCGAAGATCTGTGCTCATTAGTTTCAAAATAGTTCCACATGTTACAAATTCTGCCTTGGATCCTGAAAATAATATTACCTTTTATCAATAAGGAATAAAGGGAGAAACATATCCACCCCTAAGATTGGGCCACGTAATTGTTTTGAATTTCACGAATGTATAAAATATATACACATGCAATGAATAAACATAAGGGTTTTAAATACTTACCTTCTGATATATCAAAGTGATATATTATTAAAAATGATATTAAGGATAGTAAATTCATTTTAAAATATCGTAAAACTGTACGAATTGATTTGTGACTTATAAATTGTCAAAACAATACAGCGGACAGCCGCAAAAGCAAATGCTTAAATTTGGTCTGATGTAGAGCTGCAGTGCTGCCATTTATAAATAATAAATCCAAAAAGTTATAAAATGCCATATAAATTTACTTTTTCCTCAACATGATATTATAAAGTATTCCACCTTGAGTTATCTACTCAATTTATAATATCTGATAATGTTCTATTTAACCGATTTAAAAAAGGTGGAGGTATCTCAATTCGACCTTATATACGCTTTTTTTATATACATAACAGAGTAATGCTTCGCCTGTCCACCTGTACAACAAACTCAAAACCTAGAGAGTAAATGAGGAAACTCTCCTTAAGCATAATAATTTCTGTCACTCTGGCAGCAGTCAATATGGTATTTAAAAAAATGTACTATGACAGCCTGACAGATGACATCTTTCGATTCGATGTTCATTGTTCATACTTCATAGATCATGTTAAATATTTTCAGTAATCATGAATTTCATAAGTAATGTATAAAGCGTTTTTTGCATACGTAATTTCTAATGTGTAAGCTTAGGATATTTCAAATCATTTAATCTAGCCGGCTTAAAGAAGCAAATAACAGTTAAAAGTATTCTTTAACTTGTATGTAATTTAATAAACAATATGGATAATTCTGAAAGTAGTATTTCTACTCATAATAAAGGTATGCTTTTTTAACTAAAATAAGCGAAAAATAACAATAGATATACTTTTATTGGTTTTCATATGCTTCTCTCTTTCAGTACCATTTGATCCTGGCTGGAACGATCCACCAACTTTCACCTATAGTTCTCAATCAACTACACCTAACAGACCTCGAAATTTTCTGAATAAGAGAGTTGCATTTCCGTTGTCTAATACAGGTGTAACTCCACCTTCTAATGTTAATATTCCTCCTATGCCAATTACAACAACATTGCCAGTGGCACCGACAGTACAATCTACTTCACTAAACAATTCAAACTGTGCTGTGGAATCACAGGGAAATGTACAAATTGACTGTGAAAAAGCTCTGCTAGAGGTCAAAGAAGCATTGTTAGGAATTTTGGACAACAGTAGTGAGTTAGGAGCAAAAGCAGACAATATAAGAAAGAAAATAACTACAATGGAGGAGATGTGGTCTAGTGGGAAATTGAATGCTCAAGTTCATTTAAAAATGCAAGAGCTAGCAAAAGGTAATTGTATTCACTTTGTATTATAATAGATACTGCATCAAAAAAAGCTACCACTCCAAATTTATAATTCAATACTATTAGTTCAAGATTTATGTCTTTAAGATGTGAAACATAAAAATAAACTATCCAGATTAATATAAAATACTAATAAAGATGACTACTTTTGTTTCAAAATAGTTCAAACAAAAATTAAAAATCTGTTTCAGCTCTAAAAGAAAATCCGCAAAAAGCAAATGAAATCCATAAAGCACTTATGGTGGATCATGTTAGTCTTGTCGGAAATTGGATGCCTGGTGTTAAACAACTTATTTATAACTGTATAGCTCGGTCTGAGCTGCTAGCTATTGATAAGGAATCAATTTAAGTTTATTATTTTTTCATTACTGCATCTTCCATTCTGTGTATTTCCAAAATACAGTACACATTATATAGAATTAGCCCATCATCAAATATTATACTAAGTGATCAGATATTAAAATATAAGTTGATGTATTAATTTTTAAAGTTATGATATCTTGTGTGATGTTAATTTATTGTAAATAAAGAATATATTTTGCTACTCTCAAAATATTTTATTCTATATTGCCATGTACCTGAAAATCAATCAAATACTTGAAATTATACACATAAACCTTACTCCTCATTCACTCTATGTGATAAAAAATATGCATGGAAATCAGTTGCATAGGTAGTTTTCAAGATTTTTAGCAAACATAGTGACAGATAGAAAGTAAGCGACTATACTGTTTTATATTATGTAATGATGAAGATGCATTAAGATTTTTTTAGAAATAATAAAAATGTTCCATCTCAAATTTTAAATGATGTTAAATAAAACCAAGTTTTCTTTTATTATTTATTTCTAAAATACACTTCTCGTTATTTTTATTGCCAGCAATACATAGATAGTCACTTGACATATTATGTGAATTTTTTACACTAATACATGTTATATAATACATTTGATTGTTTTATCAAGTAGTTATTTTCGGAAAACATGAATACTGATTTCTTTGATGTCGGCAACAGCAGCCCATAGTGATTAGCTGTATGTAACACAGTCTCATAACATATTGCTTATATATTATAAATTATCAACCCCATGGGATTTTCGTAAGAACTTCGTAATATAATGGACCTAATTGTATGACATCAAAAACATCTTGACAATAAAAAAAATAATCCCTAAACCGGATTTACATAATGGTCTTATGACGCTATGTTAAATATGCCAAGTAATTTTTATATATAAATTTTAAATTTATCATTATAATGAGATTAAATGCCCCGTTTAATAGGTTTAGGTGCAACGGTAACTCTAACCGGGCGGCACAGTTCTACAAGGGGCGCGGCTTCTCGACTGGAACCTTCGTCCACAGCGAGACACACTGATATATCGACGCCGCACGGCTCTGTCCACACTCCATGGGATATCAGAACCTTCGTGAGAAGACGCACGTTCTCTGTGCCATCGTCATCTGCAAATATAACATTGTTGGTTAAAATGAACAACATCGACTGAAATCTGTAATTTCTTATACTATATAAAGTAGTAAAGACTATTAAAATATAAGTCATTTTACGAAAAATTACAACTAGTTATTAGTTACGACTGTACGACTCGCATACATGTCTTTAGACAAGCGATCTTGATGCAAATAGTGCATCAACAACTACACTTGTTATGTGCCTCTTATGTAAGTAAATAATATATGTACATACTTGTATAATGATGATCTGGTCTCAAGTGAGTTTTTATGACTTCTGTCTCTTTTTTAAATAAACAGTATACTCACTTGTATTAAGATGGTCTAGCGGTCTCAAGTGATCCCTGGGCGGGACGAGCGCGTGCACGCGTCTGTCCGGGTACGCGACCCGGATGCGAATGGCGCTGGGATCCTTCACCCGCAGCACTTCAGCCTCGAAGGCCACGCCCGTGATCAGGCCAGCGCAGAACCTGAGCACAGTGTCGTTGTCTGTGGCCGGCTCTATTATTGTCGCTGAACACATTCGAATCTGGAAAAAAAATTTTTTTCTTTTATAATTAAAACAAATTATATTACTCATTACTATTTCTGAAGAAGGGAATTGTAAAGAAGTGCTCATATTGTTTATACTCTTTACTACAATGAAAAAGTGACATAACCTAAAACTATCTAAAAAATATTTTAAAATCGATGGCAGTTAAAACTAAAACATGATAATTCAAAAGTCTACACATTATATAAGTATACACATATTAAGTATATACATAATATATAGAGCCCAGCTGATTAAAGACATAATGGCTGTGACAATAAAATATTATTGTTTTAAAATATTCAGTGTTTCTAAGGCATTCTAAGACGAAGTTACAATAAAAGTGGGGTATACCTTAAGATTAGGCTTGGGAATAATAGGCGGTGGCGCGGCCAGGAGCAGCGGCAACAGCGCACGCGCCAGGGCACTCGCCTTGTGCTCTCCGCCCGACGACAGCTGCTGGAACACTGCGATCGTGAACGGCTCGGGCTCCATACCTGGGGAATACATTTATTACAGTTATTACTCTTGTTACACATCAGCAGTTACGGCTCAGTCGTCAGTAATTATATTGTCGGTCCTTTTAACAAAGTTTACAAGGAGAACAAGTACCAACAAACTATTGTTGTTACAACAGTCGAGTTGAAAATTATTAAATAAATGTCCATTATTTGTGAGTTGTGAATGTTAGTTTATTGAGTACCCGGGCAAAACTTGCAAGACACGGTTGTTATGTAACACATAGTATTGCTTATTAAAAATAATATATAAAACTCTTCGAAAAACTCACCAGCTGATGCCAAAAGCCTATCCAGCAGTTCAGCATGGTGAGTCAGAGCGGCTGCAGCAGTTAACGCAGCTGCTCCACACCCCGCGCCTGGTCCTGCACCCACTACTCCAGGCCCCGTTGCCCCCAACGCCCCACTCCCTGTCACCCCCGTTGCCCCGGGCCCGTTCTCCACAGACGCGATCAGTTTTGCGGCAGACACACGTAAGGCCAACTGCCATACGCATGCACTCTCTTGTTCTGTCACTCCGCTGAATTGGTGTTGTAACCTAGAAAATTATAAATTTAAATAATAATTTAATTTAATTTATATTACAGCAAGATAAGTCGGAAGGAGAACATAGCAAGTGTGATCAAGCTTTCCAAAGACGTATTCTATCTTTGACACAAATATTTAATTTTAGCACAGCAGCTGTGCGGCGTGCAGCGCCAACACGCAGCGCGCGAGCAGCGCCGTGAGCTGCGCGCTGTTGTGTAGCACGTACCTGAGGCAGTCGGTGGCCAGGTACTGCAGCGCGTGCGCGGACGGCCCGCCGGGGGAGCGCAGCGCGGCGTGCAGCGCCAGCACGCAGCGCGCGAACAGTGCTGTGAACTCGGCCGCGCCCGCCACCAGCGGCTCCATCACCGCTAGCCTGCACATGCACACGAAGTTTTTTAATCTTGGACTAGGAAAAATTTTTTTGGAGTAATACCCTAACACATAAATAATGATGATATATTTATCGAAGTTTATAAATGAGAAATGATGAATGCGAGCTCACTTATTGAGCTGCTCCTCGGCGGAGTGCAGCATCTTCATGCGCACGGCGGTGGACAGCGTCACGTTGTCGATGTGCTGCAGCACCGTGTCGAAGAACTTGCGCACCGCGCTGTCGTCCATTGCCGCCTCGCTCTTTTCCTTGCGGGAGTATTGGTTATCACCTGCAATTATTATAATATCATTAGCTGTATTCCTGTGGCAATACCGGATTAATAATATCCAGCTTTAAGATGTTTTTGCGTGATAGTTTCACTCACAACTGTGTTCGTTTATAGGGCTAATAAAGAATAGTTTTTAAAAAGATTTTGCCTTAAATAATGTAGCCAGTAACCTATAACTAAAAGTAAACTATGTAAAACACGATACTAGAGAAATGTTATTTATCAAAAAATGTAGGTACTTGGTTCAAAAATGTTCTAAAGTTTTCGTTTATTAATTTTACAAGCTTACCAATAGGCAAAGGCGGTACAAGATGTGGCATAGTGTCCCGCAAATACGTGTAGTGTTTGACCGTGTGCTCCTCGAACAATGGCAACATTGTGGTGCAGTGCTGCGCCGCGTTCAACACCAGAATTAGTACGCACATATCTTTCTTATTGTTAAGAAAATTTAAATGAAATTTTATTTAATTCAACACTACTGAAAATAATAGTTCCAGATTTTTTTTTTGGGTAAATTAAAACAATAAAATACATATTACTAGCGAAAAAAAATGTGATCCTTTTTGTTACAATATTTTCAGGGTTTTGATACACTTTCAAAATACATATGTATTTTAAAACAAAACAATTAACAAAAAGCTTTTATGACCAAATGAATATGTGAAATTGATGTAAATAGTAGGAATATTTTTAGCTTTTTTTGCAATAACTGTCAAAAAAGGATACAAGCTGGATCTTCTACATCGGGTTCAGGCATATCGAAAAACGGATGAACGCCTAACAGCCGCGCCGTTAATGGCAGTACTAGGGTCGCATGCTTGTTGCCCATTCTTTGTACGCATCGAAATGTAGAACGCTTATCCTTGAAAATAATGAAAATTTTATGTTACCTATTGCTGTAAATCAATTATTAATTTACTTCATGTTGTATGAAAAAAACCCATGGCATGTATATAGAGTTGAACATATTATTCTCCACATATAACTGACCTGTGGGTATCTCTTGAGATTTTCCAAAATCTTGTCAATACACATTTCAAGGCATGTCTTTGATGCAACTGTAGAAGAACCAAGCATTCTGTGTAAACCCTCCCTTACATCCATAGAGTAATCCTAAAAAAATATTGACTATAAATTCTACAATTTAAAAAAATGTTGACTTTAAATTTCAAACTAAATTCAACTGGATTCAAAAGTTATACCTCTAAAGCTCCCAGTATGGTTTCGAGTTGATCCTCTCTCAATACAATGTGATGTGATATCTTTGTAAGGCTGTCAATAGCTCTCAAACGAACATCTTCTATTTCATCATTGAACATATCTACGAGGAAATCAAGCGACGTGGTTGCAAATATTGGATTTTCCATAGACAATTCGCACACTGCCTCCACTGCAGCTGTGCGGACCTCTGAAACAAAGATGAAGTGTTAACACATCTACAAAAGTGAGATGTTGTTTTAAGAGTCTAAAGTAACAAAAATATTTTAAGAAATAAGTTTCAAAAATTACTATCTAACTTTATGGTAAATGGTAGGCAAACGCGCCTCCAATAATTTAAAAAAAGTCGTAATCTTTCACCAATGTCTAGGCGCTTTATTTGTCATACACTGAAAATATTATAATTGCGAACATTGTTTGTTTCAATTTCATGTCTAAAGTCCGCTATTAAATCCTTATTGATAAAATTGTTGGAGAGTCTTTGTTAATCTTATGTTATGAAAAAAGGGGTGGTGTTGCTAGACGTGCACTGTAATAGCTGTTGATAAAATGAGCATAAAATCCGTCTAGATCTCTATTAGAGACAAAAGGGTGGGGGAAACCAGGATCCAAGCAAGTCATTGTATAATATTTAAATGCGACTCGCCTAAAAAAAACTAGTATGAAACGAAAGGTAAATAGATAAAAATAAGCTCCGATAAATTTGGAGGTAGTCAGTAAAAAATTAAACGACTAACACCCTAAGATAGCGGGTGCCATTAAAAAAAATAAGACTCACCCATGAACTCGTCCTCGAGGCCGTGCACGAAGGCGCCGGCCGCGCCGCCGGGCAGCAGCTGCACGGACGCGCTCTCGAGCAGCTGGCCGGGCGCGTCGTCGGC
>DWAJ01002014.1:0-19332 GCA_018238005.1 Eurema mandarina | reverse complement strand
GGGGTGGGGGGGGTCAAAGTTTATATGAAAGTCCACGCGGACGGAGTCGCGGGCTACAGGTAGTATATTATATATTATCATTTTAGATTGACATGTACAATGTAAATATTATTATGTTGTGTGTGACATATGGTATAATAAAATTGCACTGAAAACTCGAGGTAGTTTTTTAACTGTTTTTTAACTTAAGAAGCTGATATTTGACTGCAATTTCGCCTGATCGTAAGCGAAGATTCGGTCTAAGAGTTGTCATGTCTGCTTAGCTACCTATTCACCCCAACCTTAAAAAGATTTGAGTACTCCTTGAGGAAGACGGATGATTATAGAGAACCACGTCTTATCAGTTTTTGAAATGAACGATTCAGAGAATCATCTATAAATCACAACCTAACGAATATTTGTAGAACCGTTTAAAGCACTATGGCTTGCGTACTTGAATGGACATTTATAAAATCAGACAAATCGTTCCATAGATCTGTGCATAACAAACTTAAGATATAGATCAGCGCATATAACAAACTCAGGAACACCCATTTTCATACTGATGTCGTTGCAAATATCTACACGTAACATTAGCCTTCATAGATAACAAATTCATTTCTCTCCATTCCTGTCTCTAAAAACATTGTACCTCTGAAATAACAAACTATTATAGTCTGAAAACAAAGGCTCGGGCTTGAATTATGAAAATATCTACTGGAACGAAGATGAGGCGGTCAGTAAATTCGCTCAATAAGGGTTGGATGACAAATGACCGAGCTCGTGACTTGGACAAAATAACGAATTAGATATTCGCCGGGCCCCGGGGACAGGCTATACTTGCTTTTGTTATAAGATGATTGTACGACGCAAAATTTATCAAATTTCGTTTAGAAATTTGGTCTGTATTTGGGTTTTTTTACGTGAATGTTTTTTTATACTAGAGTGAGTCACCTGATGTTAAGTAATCAGCGCCGACCATGTACTTGTTCGCTTTTAATATTGTAATATGTTTCTTATACTTTACAAAATTACGCAAATATTTTTATATGCTACCACGTACACATTTATAACTACATACTTTTTTGAGGTTTATAGTCAAGTTACCATCTGTGTTCTACATAAATAATAACCTAATCTAATAAATAATAAATAAATAAAAAATATAATCACCATAATCCAAGCGTCATTCTAAATATGTTAATGTGTTAAAAATATTAATTAAAATTTAATAAATTATATGAAGTTGTAGCCTGTGTATATTTACTTAGGAGGTTTATTTAGTCGTCGCAAACTCTTCGGAGCAAAATATGTATCTCTCTGTGTACTCGTAAAAAGAAATCCACCCCATTTAACTTTAGTTCCCCCGCCATTATAAATTCTATTCACTAATGAATACTCGCAGTTAAATATAGGTCAAAGTGAACGTGAACATACTAATTAGCCACTTTGGGACTAAAATCTAGAACCTACTCGGAATTTAAGCCTGTTTCAAATTACACTAGTAAAAACATTTTTGTAATACACTTTTTTAATTATCTATGCTAATGTCAGATACGAATTTCATTCTGTCTATTTGTACCTAGGTGTATGTTTTTTACGATTAATTTATTTAGTTAATTACTGAGCAAACGAATAATATGCAGAATTATAGAAATTAACCAATTTTTATTATTCTGATATCTATGTCCCGGTAAAGAATAAATTTTTGACTTTTGACATTGACATTGACATTTGAAAAGGAATAGTTGGGGGTACTAGCACATTTTTAAACCTTTGTCTCTCTTAAAATAAACAAATACCTCCCTGATGGATTAGTTATTTCACATATAAGATAAAAAGTAACTTACATTAGGTTCTTCATTGGTGTGGAAAAATTATACTAGAAATAGGTACATAAAATGCCTTCTATTTCTACCATCAAAATATTAACAAAGTTCATTATTAACATGTTGATCTTAAACATTTTTTTTGCGAGTATAAAAAAATAAACAGTAACTCAATCCTATTTAAAAATCTACATTTTTAGTTCATTTCGAGTTTATTCCGCTTTGAAGATTGCATTCTATTAAAATTCTTTGTCGTTTAAACGAGATAAGAATAGGATATTTTATTACTGCTGATTCTCTGTCAAAGGCGAGTTGAGTTTGTAAGAATATCTTAGAAGTTGTAAGCTACTTTAAAAGGGATAAATTATAAATAAATAATGTTCCGGCTCAAGTAAATATCAAGTCTATAATACTATTAAAAATATACGAACGAACAAAATTGTATAGATTATATGAATTTGGATTAATATTTAATAATTAATCTATTAATGGCTACAAATATTAAATGTACTTATTTCAGCTCAGAGATTTGATACATGTGTTAAGAAGCCTTTTAACTACATTTCAATTATGATATTAAAAGCTTTTCAACAAATACTAAATATAATTTAATGCTACGTGAGCTCCAAAATTAATTAACGATATTAAAATGATTCGTATTAATTCACCAGGAGCGCAGAGGTCGCACGTAAGTGTTTGCAAAAAACTTGTTTGTGAATTCGACCAAAAAGATTTTTCCAATTTAGCGAAAAAAGGCACCGATAGCGAGGTCACAAAGCGAATAGCCGAAATATATTCCCAAAACGTGACCGTAACTTTCGACACTCCTGGGACTACGTACATGACAAATATAAACGAAAATATCATTCGCAACTAGAAAAATGCTCAAACCACGAATTTGTGCCAAAAGAACGGAAAATATTGCATCTACACAACGATTCTACGCTCGATTTGAAATTCATCGCCAGTATCCAGTTCGCGCTGGCTCTAATAGGATTATTAGCCTTCACACGCGTAATTCACTGCTTTGAATGTCATACAAAATATGTTATGAATATACCTATGAATTGCTGACACAAATTCGAGCTTTTAATCTCTTGTTAGTTTTGGAAGATTTCTAGGAAGTACATTCAATATCACTGCTTTGGTACTAACTGAAATATATCTTTTCAAATACAGTAATTTACTATTCATGCACATGTAATATAATATAACTAGATGAAAACCCGGCTTCGCTCGGATGAAATTTCTGTAGTCATCGGTTCTTAAAGAATATTAATTATTCGTAAAGCTTCGATGGTTGTGGTTAATAAATATACCTAGGAAATAAAAAATCCAAAAGTGTTTACACAAATAATTCTTATTTCGTTGGATTACACACATCGTGCCGAAAATCGTAAGTATTACATAAACTGTTCCGTTGGTCGTGTCTCTGTCTCTTGTGCATTGAAAATTCAAGTATTGAGAAACTTCCACCTGTTTTTGAAGTCGGTTAAAAATCAAATTCCAGCTCTCGTCATTTCGACTAGTATAAATAAATCGAATGTTGTCAAATATTTGTTGGTGACGTAACAAGAGGTTAGCCGCGTGGGACGAGCTATCGGTCATCTGTCAGAGGCCCGCTCAATACCGCTGACAATATGCCTCTGTTACTAGGTTACGTGTTTTAAGCTGTACACTAGCGCCTGCTAGGCTTAAAAGTTTTTTTTGCTTTTGTTATTTTAGCATGTAGGTAGCGTAACTTGGAATTTTCTATTATTAATACTTACCCGCCAAAATTAGGTACCGTGTTTTTAATGTGTTTATATTTATTATTATATTATACATATTTTCGGAATGTGTTATTATAATGTATATATGATACAAATGTCTAACGGCTGTCCGTTCAAAGGTTTAGGACCATCACCTTTGTTCATAGGAAGACTATATTTAGAATATCATTAAAGTCCGCTCTTTCATGAATTTATTATCGTTTTTAATTTATTGATAAATATACCTACTGTGTGAAAAAATATAAATTTCGATAAGTTATTGTAAACCAATAAAGGGGGCGTACTATAGCATGAAGATAATCTATTTTCATCTATCGTTGTTGATATGTGAAATCATGAAATGCCACGATGAAAAATAAATTATTTAACAAACCATTAGTATTGTAATAATGAAACAAAACTCTGCACGAAGTCTTAGTTACTGATTGAAGTCAAAGTCAAATATATATTAAATCAACAAGGCTTTTAAATCGTCATGGTATTTGAAATCAATACAAAAAGTAATTTAAGTACGTAACGAAAGTTATCACTTTATTATGTTATTAATAGAAGAAGCATAAAATGCATAGATTTTTAATCTTTTAGTTCTATTCATAGATGGACATCTTAGTTGGAGGACGCAAATAATCTGGTGCATATTAGCCTACTAAAGGGATTATGAGCTTATTACGTAAGCTTGTTATTAATAGAACATTCTAGATCCTTTGAAATCCAGAAAGTGTCGTAATTCGATTCGGCATTACCACAGTTTTACAAACTATGACTAACATTTTTGAACATATTTTGAAGTTTGTGTTATTTTATATTATATTAGCGGATCCGTGCCCACTTCGTTGGGCATAATGTTTAACAATCCTTTTATATAGCTATTATATATATAGGCTATTGATGAAAGAATTTTTAAAATCGGTTCAGTAGATCCCGAGATCACCCCTTACAATTTAACAAACACACAATCTTTACTTCTTTATAATATTAGTATAGAAGTATAGACTAGCAGTGTATCGTGGTTTTACTTGCGTTGGTTCCATTTCCGGAACAATACCGTGGAGCAAAATATCGTATGTGTTAATCTGGGCTATCACCTATCTACATACCAAGCTACAACTAAATCGGTGCAGCCGTTTTTGCGAGAATGAATAACAAACACATCACTACATACATTCGCAAAAACTTTCACCGTTTTAACATTAGTATCTAGGATTAGTAGGATACCTCTGACTTTAAAATGTTTTTTATAGCTAGCACTCAGTCCATTTTAGACAAAGGAGTAATTTTTTATCGTTTGTTCAAAGTAAACATTTCAGTGAGTTTATTCTATTTCTAACAGAGAATAAAAAATAAAACGAGCAGTTAGCAATAGTGGCGAATAAACTGTTGCCGTTATAAGTGACGGTTTAAAATTTTAGGGTCAGGTAAATTATAAAAAATAGACTGTTATTGCAATTGTTTTCTTATTTCTTTTAACTACTATCTGTGTTATGTTAATAAACATATTTATGGTAATTTAAAACCGAATATACAGAATATCATATTTTATCAGGTTTGTTGATAAATATCTTTAAAAATACACCTTTCAACCAACGCTGGTATAAATAGTTTATTATATTGTTGTAAAGTTTAAAGCATTCTTATAATAGAATAGCTGACTCGTGCCCACTTCGCTGGGCATAATGTTAATTATCTTTTCGATTTTTATATAGCCATATGACACAGCATTAATGTGGCTTTCTATTGGTCTCTATCTAATGAATTTTGAAAATCGGTTTAGTAGATCCAAAGATTACCCCTTACAATTTAACAAACACAAACTTTATTTCTTTATAATATTAGTAAAGATATTGCATATTGTTATTTTTTCATTTTTATACATATATTCCTCATATAAATAGAAGATATGAATGCTCATAGTAATGTTTCCTCTTTCTCGCTTTACAGCACTAAAGTAATCATAACTTTTACGGTATTTTATTTTGTTAATTCATCCGCTTATCTAATGCAGTAAAATATACACAAAAAGAGCATGAAATAACAAATTTCCTTGTTCTGTCCATTTATACGGTCCGATGGGAGACCTTATTTTTATTCCCAATTCCATTTTCTCCCGCCATACTTAAATTTCTTAATATCATTAGTACAGATAAAAAAATGCTATAGACTAAATATTTATTGAAAATCTGACGTAGATTAAAAAGAGAGTTATGTACGAAAAATAACTTAAAAACAAAGACACTATAGAGCTGTTATATACTTAAGATTTATTTGAAGGTAAAAACAAACAAAAAAATAATCGTTTTTAACTACAATAAACCTGACACTACCACTAACCTAATGAATGAATTAACTTATGTGTCTTGACTATTCGTTCTAATATGTACCAAAAAACGACAACGAAAATAACACCCGTCTTCCTACATCTATTTGCACGCTCGGGTGAAACCCTCAATTTCCTCCCGTAATTCCGTCTTCAATCTACCGTCATAGCTATATTACTTAATATGATTTCTTTTGTGCACCAACTTCGTGATTACTTCTCACGGCTCGAGTGACTTTGACAAACAAGTTCTTTAAACGGCAGAAAATAAGGTAATTGTTATCGTAAGTGCGGTTGAAGATTCGTTGATTATCTCCCGGGTCTAAACAGTTTTGTTATATTTTAATGAGAAAAAATATAAAGGTTTTATTATGAAATAATATAAGGACACTCTACAAGTGTAGGTAAGAGATTACTTTGTTGTACAATCAGACCTTTAACCTATTCACAATTACATATCATCTGAACACTAACATTAAATAATTTTTTTTAATGAGTGTCGTGATAAGTTGACGTAATAAGCAAAATACAAGAAATACTAATTCAATAAACTGTTTGTTTGTAAGATTCTTTGTTTTATGAAGTCGTAGATGTTATTAAATGTGTGTACTTATAGAGTAAAAAAATACACATTGAATTTTATGGAAAAGAACATAAATTTCGCCACTCTTAAATCAATCAAATTTATCTATACATAAAAAATTGTGTCAAGCAGATAGAATAACAAATGACAACAGATAAAAAATCTGAAAGCCATTAATTTATGTTTCACACAAAACTCTTTGTATAAGTATCTCAGTGTAATTTTAGTATGTCATCTGGAAAAAGATAACAGTAATACATGGCTACCAATTTAAAAATATAAATTGATTCCTTTCCTCACAATCATAACTAAGAAATCCAATTTGTGATTAAATCCAATGGTGAGTTGAGAGACATTAAACTCAGTAGTTTTCTCTGTCCCTAAATTCCTATGCATTGGGATTAAATCTTTAAAACTTGAAAAAAATCTTGCCGACCGCTTGGCGCAGTGGTAGGACAACTGCTTTCTGCGCGCAGGGTCGCGGGTTCGATCCCCACACCGGAAAAATATATTTGTAATTTACATTTGTATTTTTTGGGGTCTGGGTGTTGCTCTGTATTGTATGTATGTATTTACAAAAGGAAATTATGTATATGTAATTTATTCTGGCCTATTGGCCATAACACAAGCTTCTGCTAAGCTTTAAACTAGATGGCGCTGTGTATAAATGTCCTGAAAATATTTATTTATTTTATTTAAAACTACGAAACCGATTCTCATGTGACTTTCTTAAATACATAGAGTGAGTGGCATGTCGCTAGTTAAAAATAAAACGACAATTAAATAATTGAATGTCTATAATTATTTTCTTACAAATTTGAGTAATATAATAAGTTGCAACTACAATATGATAGCTTATAACACAACCCTTTCATTATCTACTTGAAATTAATGACAGATTATTGCTGTCTCTTTCATTACATTTATTTACATGTATTTACATACATTACAACTATATTCACAAACTTGATAACTTAAGTACTAACTTAATTACCATTATATAACTTAAAACTTATGTTAAGAACATCGCCACAAGTAATTGACGTGACTAAGTTTTAAATAATAATAAAAGCGACTTATTACAAATAATTTTTACACAAACTTTTATGAGTATTTATCGATGTATAATTAATTACATTATTTAATAATATTTAAACAATGCACAACGCAATTTTATTGCAAAAAAATATTATTTTATATTTATTTTATTTACAGTGTAAATGTAAATTATATTTTTGTATTTTCGTTTCGTAGCTATAGTATAGTACAATCATAAAAATATTCAAATCCTGAGTGTTATTTAGGTTATTTAACAAATAATTAACTCTTCAAATTATAATCATTTAGAGTAAAAACATTTAAAAAGTGTCAAAATATAATGTTATATTATATATTGTTTAAACATAGAACGTCAAAAACAGAGAACAAAAAGGTTTAATCGTTTATTGGTTTAACCAATTCAAAAATGGAACGACAAAAGACAAAATAAACTACACAGATAATGATAGAAATCCGACCATAGATTATATAACAGCTGATATAACATATAAATTAATATCACACGTCAAGATGGCGGCTTATTGGGAAATTGGCCAGAACAGGTCCAATATAGGATTATCTGAATGCTATGAAATCCATTTTATTCCCATAGGATTAAGATCCGGGTAGTTAGCCGGGAAACAAAAGAAAAACGACTCGGATAATCGCCTAAAGACTTAAATCGGCGTGAGCTCCCCATAATCGCTTTAGAAACATTTATGACTGAATCAATTCTTTATTCTATAAATTATGATCGTAAAAAGACTTCTTTAAAAACGAGAAATGAGTTTTTAATTCCTTTTCTTTACGGTTGAGGGTTTTGTTAGGCCTACGTAAGGTTTAAAATGTATAACTCTAATAGATCGGGTGAATTCAGAATTGGCTATGTAGGATTTAATGCTGATTTGTAATGTTTTTATGGGACTGTTATATCCCCGAGGCCGCTATATTATGATAGATTCACGTATACTGCATGACGGGGACAGTAGTTACCTAAGCTACGGTGAGTATAGCATCGTAAATTATATGTTATTTCAGCTGACGAAAGGATACATTACATGTATCGAATAGTACAAGTAAAATTGACATAGATATTTTTCGACCGAAGTCAGCTGCGGAATCGTTGTATTCACAATACTATGTTAATAATATTTCAATTTAATAAAACGTTCGCATAGTAAACGGTCATCTTGTATTGGAGGCGAAATTAACAAGGGAAAGTGTGCTTAAAAGGGAGCTTAGGATAGCAGTATTTACGGTGAATATATGCTGATGGAGTTGGAAGGTAGAAATTGTAGTAAGGGTGATGAAGATTAGAGGGTTTATACCGGATGTTAGGGAACTAGAGCTCTGCATAGCCGCTGGTCGCTCTCCACTGAGGACATGGACGATCACTGACGCCGACTCTGTTAATAAAAAATGTATTTATTAATAATTAATTATACTTTTAATTGTAGTGTATATCTAGAAGGAACTGTTTGAATTTAAGAAATAATGAATGTAACGAAATCATTTATATATTACTAATAGTGTTAAAACATGGGCTGAACATGGTCCAAAATGTAAAAAGACCTGTTTTAATGCAAATAGAAACTATGAGTTATAATTTTATGAACGTTCGATTTAAGACAATAATTTGTAAAACGAATGTTATTTAATGTGTTACAAGAATATAATAAGAATAAGCTCTAAGAATATTTGATAAGTTTTTTAAAGGGCGATCAGTTTAGGAACACATTGTATCGTGCGAAGTTATATGTGTGTATGCAACGCATATACTTTATATACACAGATAAGGCTGCGCCCACCTAGTAAGTTACTCTGATATAAACGCAGTTTGAATGATGTCTTCAATCCATTCCTTTTATTTAAGAAACGTCTAATAATATGAACTTAATACTATTGGCATCTTAAGCTTGTTATTATAAACCCCAATCCTACACTAAATTTAGGTTCTAATATATATGTTATAGGTATAATAATATAACTAGTCCTAAACGCTAATTAGCCCTATTAAAATCTAATATCGATAGATTTATGTTCGACCTTTGACAGCGGCAGTCAATTACCAACCTGTCATTAGAACAATCAATTATATTATATTAGAATTATTTCCAACGCAATTTATATATAATTAATTTCAATGACATAATTGTTAGCTCAATAGCTATCTATAAACGTAACGATGCTTTTAATTATCTCCTTTGAATTTAAGTGTAATAATTAGAAAGTAAAATATTGGCTACCATTTTGTTGTTGAAGATAAATATTCAACTGTTTTGAACTCTCGAAAAAAATTGCAACATTAATTCAATAATATGTATAAATCTGGAAACTTTCTGTGTGATACAAACCTATGATTTAGTTTCGCTAAAGTGTATAACCTGAATTTACATAGTAAACTTAAGTTGTTTACTCTGACCTTTAAAAAAACGTAAAGCAAACTTAATACGTCTTAAGTTTCCGCACTTCTAGTAAAGTTAATAAGAACGGTAATAAGTTGTAGCAGTTTGTAGTTTTAATAAAATCAGCGAGTTGTTTACCAAAAGTATGGGCAAATTGAAACTGGGGTATTGTTGCTTATTTAGTTTATTGATGGAGCAAGTTTATTGGAAACATTTAAACTAACTTAATTGGGTTGGATAAAGAAATTATTTTGCAATCTTCGAAGTATCTTTCTTGAATTTGCTTGAATGAGGTAGCTCCGTCCCGTTACGTAGGTAAATAAAAATAAATACGTCCACTTTCTCTTATCTAAACAACATGATACATACAAACATATAACAAATACATGCATAAATTCTATATTAATACATAATCAAAAATGTATTTTGATTTTTCTAAGACCAAACAAAATATCATTTTGTTCACGTAAAATGCGTATGCAAATACGAAATAAACAACGAGATAGAAATGCAATTTTAATATCGTTATAAATTTTTCTCATGACGTTTGATTCCATCCAATATGACGGACATTTCCATTGTGCGAATGGATTTATTCTGTGGTTTCACTCACAATAAATTTTAATTCAAAACATTGCTTTGTTTCATTGTGACGCATTCAGAACCATTTGTTTCAAACGACGTTTTATATAGAGCTATGAATAAGCAGAAGTTTTAAAATTTTATTTTTCTACATGATATAGCTACTTTTGTATGCGTAAATGAATGTTCGACTCAAACGAATATATTTTAAAACGTGCAACGTATGAAGGTTACATAGTAAAATTTGTATTCATACAACCAACTTTTTGAACAATGACTTTTATTTTCTGCGCAATTGGAGTTTGTTATATCAATTGTACAACATAAAAGTGATGCTATTATATAAGAATATATGTTCATTTATATATGTTAATATTATATATGGAACAATGTAAGTGAGTTTGTTGGATAAATTTTAATTTATCGCATATTCGAGTGCGTTTGAAACTTACTTTATTTACAGTAATGAAAAATTTACTAGTATGAAAACAACAAATTTTAATTATATGTAAAGAACATCAATAACTCATCATGTAATTGGCTTTAAACATTTTTAAATAACTATTTTAAATATCACAAAACAATATCGAATCATGAAATCAGCCTGCTGTATTTTTCTTTCGTGTCGACACAGTTATCGACGAGGTCTTTTTGCCTTTGCTACTATGAGTGGAGACCATACACTTTTTTGGTGAGTCGAAAGTGTTTTAAATGTATATTTAATATCTACCTGAGCTGCTCGGCGCGCAGGTGTAGTTCCCGGAGTCATGTGGCGCGGCTCGCGCGATCAGCAGTCGACTAGTTCGAGTCCGTTGTTCCGTCTCCACGCTTATACCCCCTCGCTGGGCGTAGTTCACCACTTGCTCGCCGCGGTACCAGTAGATAAAACTGTATGGAAATAAATTAAACGTTAAAATCAGGTTTGTTAACATACGAAGTTACTTAGTCCTTTACTTATCAAAGGAAATTCACTTACGGATAGCGGTATTACTTCGGGGAAAGGAAAGCTGGTTATGTCAAAGTTGCTTATAATATACTAGGTAAAACCGACTGTTGCTTTAACAGAGATTTCTGGCTTAAATTCACAGATCTGCCAGTATACCTTTATGGGTGTAATAATATTAAATTGTTTTTATTTCTTGACTCCCAATAAAGTGTTTATATAAGATTAGTGTGATTTATATCAGTTTAAACATGTCTTATTTGACTCAATAAAGTGAAATTGAAATCAAAACGACATCTGTAAAAAACGATTTCAAAAACTACTATTTCTATTTTTTAACAGTTGCAATTTCCTTTTTGTTATATTATTCCTTTAAACGAAATATGATTCAAACTAGCCACTATAGCAGCTTCGCTATCTCGTTATAATTTCGCTACGGACATGACGCCAAACTTTATTGTCATTATACCGCTTCAAGTTTCCAAAATATTGCCCTACCTCGAGCTCCTAACATTCACATATAAGCGTTTCGCGTTAATGAAATATTATGTTAAGTAATACAGTTAGTTTCAAAATACAGGTGACGACGTATTGAGTGGCTGAATACTCGCTTTATTTTAGAATGTGTGTGAAACAGCTATTTCAAACTTGTAGTGAAATGTGTTCTTGTCTATCGTGTACGTGTACCTACACGTATACTACATTAATAAATATGAACTACCTAGTTCATATTTATTAATGTAGTATACAATTTAAGAACCGCCGAACAGAAATGACTTTTAAGTGAGCAAGGAACTTGTTCATAAATGTATATATTGACTTTGAAGGTGTCCTTAATTTAATAGGTTTATATAAATGTTTTTACATACAAAATATTAAATCGAAGTTAATTAATTTCTATTGAATGCACGAACCCGTACAATATCTGTTTCGTTATCGAAAAGTCTTACAGTGTATCTAGAATAATGATCGCTGTATTTTCCATTAGTTATACTCAATAAGAATAGCAGGGTACATCCAGAAGGCAGACTACACTTCCTAAGATATAAAGTGACAAATCTTCTTTGGAAGTATCAAATGTGTCAAATAAATGCCATTACGAGGCGGTAAGGCGGCTATCTCAAAAAGGCATTAAAGAGTTGGTTTTGTGATACATTGCTCGTGACTTCATACTTTGTGTGTGAAGTATGACGTAATAGTTAATAATGCAAACATATTTGTAGTCTAATTATTATAAGTGTAGTGATTGACTTTGTTTCATGGTACAGTATCCTTACCAAACAAATTACTTCAAAGGTGTAAATGGGACATACTGTTTTATTCTGTAAGTTGCGCCTTATTATGTAGTGGCATACTATTTTACACATATTACTTTTCATCCCTTTTTCAATTAAAGCCCTTTCCTTCCCTTTCCCTTTGTCAATACTATGTATATTATACTCATATATGTTACATATGATCCAACGACGTACATATATACTTTAACATATGTAAATAAACGTGCTGTCTCACCTTTGAACCTTTCGTACGAGTTGCCGACAACTCCGATACTGTGCCTACAGTAAATAATTGAATTGGAAAGTTTTAATTTGTTACAAAGGGTAGATTAAACCTCAATGCTTTCATCATTTACCCATCAACCCCGTATATAGTCCACGTGTTACCTATTATATTTTATCTTTATCAAATCACTTTGCTGCAAAAAAATCATATTTTTGTCTTATAATGATACCATTGGATTTTAAAAGTCAGTAAGGCTTACTCAAGAAACAGCTAAAACAGTCACTTTTACACACACACAAACATTGATGAAAAGACATAATTGAAGAAACTCCAGTATCCTCCAAAAACTTTCATTTTATTGCGTCAACTACAAGAAAATAATTCCCTAACATTTCCAAATCGGTTGGTATTGTTTGTACTCCTCGAGATTTCTATTACTTTTATTGCTATTGGTCAGGTCTAATGAATATCATGTTATATCCACCTAATTTATCATTTTGTTTAAAGCCCTCTTCTGCCGAGGACTTTTCTGTCCTAAAGGCTCTCACGTCCAAATATTAGACATATATAGCAATTAAAACGTATAAACCAAAACCAAAACCTTCCACTCCTGGCTAAAGACACAGTACTCAATCGTCCATAAATTATGATGGAATAATCTATTATAAATTAATCACTTGGTCTGCTGTAATAAGCTCACGGTTCAGGCAATTCATCTTATAATTAATTAGTTTCTCATTATATAAATTAATTAACGAATCCATAAAGGTACGCTAATTAGTTTTATCGATTACGTCTCAGTCAAATTTACCTGAAAATTTGAATGTCAATTCTACCAACCTGTGTCAATAAAATGATAGAAGCAAAATCATAACGGATAATTATTACGATAAAAAAGATCGTGGAATTTTTTTTTAAATGAAGAAGCTCCTTTTACATATATCTTTAATAATTTAAAGGAATACAATAAACTATATAAATAGTTTAACAGATAAATTGTTGCATTTATGTAATATAAGGTGGTAAATGTTTTATAATACGATGACGATTCAAAAGTGTTACTAAATGTAGCCTAATTGAATAAAGATACTTTTGAGTTTGACTTTAACTAATTGAGACGATGCTCATGATCTAAAATTCCGATTAACAAGATAAGTAATTCAAAACAATGAATAATTATTAAAACGATATTCTCATAAGTATAATATAAAAATAGGTTAAACATTGATAGTCAAATCTATAGTGAGTAAGTGTAATTGGTAAGAATTTCATTCGTTGAATCAACAATGAGCCGTTTTAAACCAATAAAAATAAAACTAGCTACACAAAAGTATTTGTACTATAATAAAATGATACAACAAAAGCCAATTGTATGAATATAAATCAAAACAGGTTTATCAAAACAATTGCAAAACTAACTGACAATATAAAAAGAATGCATTGTATGAAATGTTATATAAATTCGTATTTGTAAGCTCAGTTACACTGCATAGCATTTCAACTATATTAAATGGGGTCGAGTCCGCTGTTATTTTGGACTCGGTTCGAGATCGCAAAGACAAACGTAATTATAACAATTTATATTCCTAGAAGTTCCGTTCTGCGATCATTATGTTCCGATTTTATTTTAGTTTCATCGTGCTGTACTTAGAAAATTAAATAGGTAGGTATTTTCAACAATTGGAGTGAGGCTAGATCGTTGTTTCGCTTGTGTACTCGTACCCATAGTGTTAAAACTTATTATGACAGCATTCATAATTTATATAGTTATTTAGAATTTATCTAATGTAAATTTTTATCCTAGTTTCATATAATACAGTATAGGCAACGGGTTTTCCCAATAGAAAGATGGGAGATAATTTCCACCTCTCAATTTCAACTATAGAACTGCCACTTGCCAGTCCACTGAGAGAATTCTATAAAAGTAGTTACAGGAACCTATGTCCAAGAACACACCGACTTTATACATTCAGTATTTCATATTTATTTCATATCGCATACTTTGAGGAATGATCGATGAGTATAGATGAGTATATTACCTATGTTACATTATAAACACATACTATGATGCATCTATCATATAAGAGAATTTCGAAGAAAGAAGTCGTTAGTATTATTATATAAAAAAGTTCACATGTAAGTACAATGCAAAACAAAAACGTTCATTCTTATAACATTTCTTAGAAAGAGACATACAATTATACATACATTTTACAATCCCTAATTACAAAGAATAATGTACGGAACGGAACAATAGCGAAAGATTTCTTGGCTAGCGGAGCCGTCTCGCGAGCTCGCCTACATTTTAATGAATCGTAAATATCTGCATCTATGGACTTGTTAGCATTATGCCGACTTATTGTGTATATTGTTATGCAGTGCTTCGAAGGCATAAAACTTAACTGCCAGGGTAACAGCACACACATCAAATACGATACTGAATGTGGCGAATTATGCTGAGTTCTACAATAATATCTTATTTGTAATTTTTATAAGTAGTAAAAAGTAATTAAGGTTAAAAAAATCGTCGCATAATGCGTGCCGATGAAAAATTGAAGCCTTGGTATATTTGTGTAAGGCATCCGAAAAAACATAGTGATATTGAAATAAATAAAAAGAAAAAGTGTAACTATCGCTTTTGTCCACATTTCGAAGCTAAAGTTTGAGGCATTATAACTATTTTGATCATGTGGAAGATGAACAGCAAAAAGATGCAATGTACGTATCGAGTGAGAGTGTAATAATTTTTCACAACGATCAATCTTACTCCAGCCACGTGCTCTTCAAAACATCCTGATATATATATTATATTATTCACCTGGTCCGATCCGTTAGTCCAACAGTTCTTATGAGATATTTTTCTACAAATCTTTTCGTTTCTTTTCTGTGTAGCTACCTCTAGATTGGCGTATTCATGTGACGCTTATGCAGCAACCTTAAACATTCCTAGTTTAATACAAATATGTCTACGAACTAACAACTTCCAACAACCTAACGATTACGAACCTAACCTACGAAAGTACCTGTAGTACTTTGAATTACACTAGCAGAACCCATTTTGTAAGCCGGTACAGGTTTATGAATTAAATATTATGAGCCTGTAAGTATAGGCTAGGTGGAGCTAAAATACTACACTTCCTACTACAATGTGTTTGGTTTTAAATTTGCTTCAAGCTCCCTGGTGATTGGTGGCTGTTCCTTTTGTACTAGAAAGGATTCATGATCTCTCAGTCTTTGTCGTTTCATATTTAATTAGGTTTTGTTATAAAAAAAACGCTTACAAAAAACTTTAAGAAAAAACTTACAAAGAGCCTTCTCCTCTTCTAAACATATCTTCATATTTATTATAAAAAAGGTATTGTTATATACAGACTAACAAAATACTTGACAAGTTGAAATTCAATCCGTTTAAAAGATAAGCCTTTCAAATAATCAGACAGTTTACTTTAATATATGAAGCAGATAGAACAAAGCGAATAAATATACCCGTAAATAAAATAGCCTACGGAAATATGCCGTATAAAAAAGGTTTGAATAAAAATCTTTCTGGAAGCTCCTCGCGCGTATCATTCCATCAATATTCAAATTGGAGGCTCCAGCACATGGTGCCATTAAATGGCGATAGGTAAAGAATACTTCACTTAGGCCGACCCTTTTATCTGAATAAGGTTATCGTGTTTATAGCCGCGAGAACACTGCGCACGAAATTACAACATCGCTTCATTTGTGTTGGCGTTATAGTATCGATACTATTTTCAGATAGAGGGTATGAGAAAAAATAAGTTTAGAAATCTTATTCAAAACTACTAAAGTTTTGTATGTGCCAGTTTCGATGTTGCCAATTTTATGAAGTTAGTATAATATAGTAATCCATACTTTCATACTATAATATTATAAATGCGAAATTAACTCTGTCTGTCTGTCTTTCCATCACGCTAAAACTACTGAACCGATTAGAATGAAATTTGGTACACAGATGGTCTGGAGCCTGGGGAAGGAGAGGTTGAAACTTTTTATAATATTACACTTTCACGGCCAAACTGCTCAACCGATTATAGTATGTTTAAAGTCGTAAATATAATAAGCACGTTTAAATAATCGCTTTAAAAAAAGCTGTATTTTAGAATTGAATATGTGTCTCGGTGTAGTTTTCAGATGGTATGTTTTTTGAACGTATTTATATATAATCTTTTAATTTATTGCGATTTGTAATTCTCATATTAATAATGTTTTATTTCAATACAGATTATTACTATACCTACAAGAAGGGACACTATCCAGTATTGAATAAAATAAATACTAAGAATAAATTGGTAAATCGAAAGCTATTCAAGAAAACGAGTTCTATTTTTATTTCTTCACTGGTTTTAAACATTGATGTTTGGCGCCTTTTGTCTTTCTAAGTTTGGTGCTGAGCCAGAAAATTGGTGACAGATATCAGTGTAGCATTGTTCAATATTCTCTTTACGGAAAATGTTTGTTACATCCCTTTTTTGTAAATTATCAAATAGAATTCATGAAGGTAACATAAGTTATTTAGGACTCAGCAAGGGGCTTCTTACCCCATCTTGATGCGGTGAGATGGAACAGTAATAATCTGACTTAACTACCATGGGATATATGGGGCTTATAAGATTCTTTTTCGACTATTTTTTCTGTTTACGGCAGTTTTCTCACTTACAATAAGTCAGTGTATAATTCGATATAATAATAACAAATTAAATGATGGCAACCATCGAAATAAACATATTATAATAAATAATTTTATATAGGTACACGTTATTTTATGAGTATAAATGTTTTTGGCACTTTCCACTTAAATAAAATTAATTTGAGTAATTCTTCAGAGAATAACCACTAAATTTATTTATTCGCTTGCTTACTATAACTCAAATTAAAACGTAAGTTATTTTTTAAATAAAACAATAAGAATAGCAACTCGGGCAAACTCTAAGTGCACAACTAGTCTTCTGTAAAAATACGTCAACGTTCTATCGGAATTACAAGCAATTCGATAAGAACGTCTTACAATCGCACAAAAGTCGATGGTATTGACGACAATCGAATGTTGGCTTTAGATTGAACTTAATGTTATTGCTAAGGCCAGGACTTAACCTGGACGTGGACCCTTTTAAGTTGATTAAATAATCACGATTTTCTACCTATAACCTGGATTTTAAGAGACAAATGTATTAGTAACAAATACTAGTGCGCCGAGTTCAGAGTCACGCTTTATGATGTTCATTCGAGTCTTAGCATATAGGTGTAATTTCTCGACTTTGAACTTTCGTAGCCCAACAGCCAGCCTGTTATTAGAGTTGACGAGGATTCGTCTTTTGCTTCAAAGGAGGGTATCTCATATACCAGCAAATTAAAATGTTGAGGCTAATTTGTCGTGGTTTATTTTTATCTTGCAAGTATATACAAAACTATATATACAAAAATAATAAATAGGTATGATATAGGTTTATAAGTTTTAGTTTAGATTTATTACCTCTTTGTAGATACAAAGTTGTGAAATCGATTATAATTTATTTTCAAAATAATAATTTGAATAGTTTTTATTGATATTACTCATATTTTTCTTTATTTTGAACATGACTGGCTTCACAAATATTATATAATTTTATACCACTAACAACACAAAGGCTATTGTGTAGATGTTTTAGACAGCCTTTGAATGTTTTCTGTATTCAAAGTTAAAGTTAAGTAAATAAATAAATAATGTTTTACTTAAGAGAACTTAGGCGTAGCTCACTTTATATTTTATCAGACTAATTAAAGTCAGACTTTGTGATATTGTCAATTATGCTCATCGTATCACAGATCGTATCACGTAGTGTTCTCGTAAAATAAAGCCGCGTACACACTATGTATGCTTGTATCCTTTGAACTGCGCAATAGATTTTGATGCGAATAAATAATTGTTATTGCCATGGTAAGGGAAACTATGCACGTAAAACCGCGAAGAGTGGCTAGTTTATTTATATATATAGGTTCGTTTTTCCGTGTTTGGTTTTTAATCATCATCAAAAATATCACAAAACATGAAAAACAGCTTCAAACCAGATACGCAATTGAATATTTTTAAGTTACTTTTAAGTTGTTGGTATTAAAAATTTTAGTAACATTAGTTGAAAGCACACTTTACATTTCAAACTATTTTCCTATTCAACTATTAGTATGTATTTTAATTAATTTATTATGTAATTTAAAATTCTACCATAATTGACTTATCCATCAATGTTATCTTCTACATAATAATAACCTGTTGTATTTTTGGTGTGCCTGGAAGAAATCACTTAAGTAAAAAGTCTAGTTTTTATCGTTCTTCTTTGTAAAACTGCCTTACGAACTGGTAAATGTTCTGTAATGCCATAAGGA
>DWAJ01002013.1:0-19356 GCA_018238005.1 Eurema mandarina | reverse complement strand
TTATATTATGTAAACAGTGAATATAGAACAAGAAAAACAAATATGCATCAGAAAGTTATGCGAATATATGTATTGCGATTATGTTTGCGAATGTTATACATATAAATAAATCAATAAAAGTAGGAATCATTATGTATATTTAAATGAAATAAAAGTGCATTATTGAGTGAGTGTTTTTGGTAGCTAATTTTAACTTTATTTAATAGGATACAAGTGCAATGTCTACGTCAGGCTTATTAGAGTGGGAGTTATCACTGCCATCTGATCAAATAATTTCCCACGCTTGGTACCATGGAGTTCTTAGTCGTACGGCAGCTGAAAGTTTGTTGCAGCAAGACCGCGAATTCCTCGTAAGAGACTCATCGTCACAACCAGATAACTATGTATTAAGCTGTCGATCCAATGGACAGCATCTGCATTTTGTTATTCAACGTGTAAGGCCTATTTAACATACTGTTTACTGTTACAATAGAGTCACTTTTTACAATTTTTTTCATTTTTTATCACAGATTGTCGTGCACCCAGAAACAGTGTACGAACGGTATCAGTATCAGTTTGAAGACGAAGCATACGATACAGTTGCCGATCTGATAACATCATATGTTGGATCTGGCAAACCCATATCGGCTGCCTCGGGTGCAAGAATTCAATACCCGGCGAACAGAATGATGCCACTAACTACATACATTTCAGGCGAAGAATCAAATCCAATAATATCCCCGGCAGGAGAAAGTAATTATGGAAATCCATATAGCTTATACAGTCATTTTGCAGCGAAACCTGGAATGCAGCTGCGCGTGCCTTTTAAAAAGCAACGATCCCACTCACTAACGCCTATAGATATGAATCAACATGTAAATCATGGGAAAAGTGCAAGTGCTGATGGTGTTATACAGACAAATAAACATTTAATTAAATTCTCAAGTGAATCTTGTTCTAACTCCAATACTTGGGATGCTAACCTCCCGACGAGCCCACCGGCTAAGCCTGCGAGATACGACGGCCCTAAAGCGGATGACAGGCGTTTGTATCATGTATCTGGGTCTGATTCTGGTAATGGCTCTGGCGATTCTACGCAAAGCTCAGCCCACAGCGATCCTAACAAATCCCGAGTGGATTCTGATTACAATTTAGCAACTCCAACAATTAAACAGCAATTCGATTATGAATTGACGGAAGCGAAACTATTGCAAACTGAAAATTTAGATTACACCGTGGAGTCACGGATTAATTTAGAAACCTTTCAATCGCAAATTATACCACCGAGTCTTAATAAGCCCTTAGAATCAGAGACATTGCACACTATTAAATTGCTTCTTCGAACTTCAGGGCCAAGAATTTTAGCAAATCATTTGACAAAAATTGACTTACTTTTTTTGTTGGATGAAGCTGTCCAGATAGAAGGACTGGATAAAACAGCGTCAGGACTAGAGTTGTGTTTTTTGCCGCAAGGGCGAAATCTACGTTTGGATATGATAGAAAGGTAATCATCATTTGATTATTTATATCATAAATGATTATACCAAATGATTCTAGTTTTCGGTTATATTGCAGGGTGGAAACATTTCGTCTTCTTATAGCGGTTACTATTTTAACTTGTCAGACTGATCGGCAAAGGGCAGACATCATTAACGATTGGATCCTCTTAGCCATAGAAACAAAAACAGCTTTAGGAAATTTATATGGATTTTCATCTATTATGTTTGGATTATGTATGCCTCAGGTAGGTTAAAATTAAATGGATATGTAATTCCTATTGCAAGGTACAGTAACGAGAAGAATATTATCACTACCTTAAAATCCTTATACCTTAAAATCAATAAGGTGGCTTACATCATTAAAGTGTATTTAGAAATAATACTTCTATAACAAAACAGGAGTATATCAAAACATACGTCTTTTGATCGTGAGCAATAGTACAGTAATCAAATTTCAAAGGTTGGTATATTTCTGTCGATGCCAATAGTCATTTATTTGGATAAACTTTTTAGGTCGAATGTCTTGATAATGCTTGGAACATACTCCGACGTGTTTACACCGACAACGCATTCATGTTCGAAGCGAAACTAAGACCGTGCTTCAAAAGTATGAATGAAGGCACTAACCCACTTCCTCCAAATACAACGACGCCATACGTCATTCCGCCAATTTTATGTTTCCATTTATTCGGTACGTATTCAAAATATAATCACGTATGTACATGTAAGAAATAATAATTGCAGGTCCATTGCAAGCTAATCATGGCATAATATAGCAATGTGTTTCGTATTTCAGACGGTGAAGGTGGAGCACTTTTGCAACCAGATGATACGTTCCCGGGCAGTTTGTTCAACAGTTTGGAATTTGATTTTAACGCAACAGCGGCCCACCTGGAGGCCGCTCGGCATTATCCAGACCAAGTAGACATGTTTAAAAGAAATGCTAGGACAGTTGTCCAGGAAATGTCTTCACTTGGGTCAACGTTAGACCCGTCCTTACTTGAACTGTTTCGAACGGAATTTCATATAAATTTCCTTTGGGGAGAACGAGGTGCTCTGACTACTCCAAACCAACGATTTGCACGTTTGACCGATATATTAACTACGATGGCGAGTAAGCTAGTGAATCATGCTCCGGAAACTGATGATGTTGTTTAGTTTATTTAGTTTCTACCATTTCGATAAATCATAGGGCCAAAGTATGACAGGTAGGGGTTTTAAACGTCACAAAAGAGTAGGTACCGTTTATTTTGACTTAATAATGGTGGGTTAGTGTAATAATTAAAAATATATAATGTGTAAGTAATTTTTAGTTCTATGCTATCCAGTAATTTAATATTGAAAATAACATACTTCACGACGAATTCTTCCAAGATAATGTTTAATGAATGCGTTAAGATATGATATTGCTCTAAAACATTATGTAGGTACCGGGATTTTTTTCTAGTAAACATTATAGTATAGACTATCTAACATAAAATGTATAATATGACGTCTTCGCGAAAGGTGCTACCTACCGTACTGCGTCTTAAATACAAATTGTTTTTTATGTATTTATTTTGTATAAAGGTCGCACAAGATTACGTGTTCTATGTTAGCGTTCTATGCATCTTTATATGCAAAAACATAAAGTCTCCATTAAAAACTTTCTTAATGGAGACTTTGTTTTTGCATATAAATTAATTCTAAACTAATTCTTTTAAAATGGCACCTCCTCCAAAATCGTATGGTGGAAAGAACCGTAGAGCGTTCAAAGAACATATTATACCCTTAATTTTAATGTAATGGAAATATGTCAAACGTAGCTATAATGAAGTATTTTAATGAAATATTGCCTACTGTAATGATTATTATTGTACTTGTATTTGACTTCCATAATTTCCATTTGGAAACAATAGTCTTAAGAAGCTATTTATACAAATGCTGAAGATACCTATATTGTCTCTAAACTAAGAATGTATCTAAAATGTGTGTCTGTATCTTAGTATTAGACATATTCGGCCAAATACTCATACGCAAATTAAAGTTAAGCACGTCTTAAGTCTCGTAATTTTAACAGAATTGTATGGCGAACTGTCAAATGGGACCGGTTTAAGTTGTACTTAAATTTAAGTTGCGTTTCTGTATTCCGGCATACATGTACCAATCAGTAGTGACGAAACTACATACATCATAAAGTAGTCGATTACAAAAGTATATAAACACAATACAAATGCTAACACTAAAATATTACATTGGTTAAATTGGTGGTTTTGTGTATTTTAAAAATAAAAATGTCAGTATTGTATTGTGTTATTTTGTCACGATACTTATTTATACAAAGTTTTAGTGTTCAGATGATTTGTAATTTTTAATAAGTTTAAATACTTTAATAGTCGACTGAACATAAAATTTGTATCACAAATAACGATTACTTTTAATAGATGATTGTTACGATTTGTTATACGTTTTTATGAAATAAAGGAATTATAACGATATTAAGTTCGTGTCTTTTTTACCTTTTATTATCTTTTTAAATGCGTCTAATATTTTTAAAGACAAAATGTCTTTGACCCTTCGTTGTTTGACCTTTGTGGCAAACAGCCAATGTTTATTTTTTAATGTAATAAACATTAAAATGGCGAGGTTTGCCAAAATGTATAAATAGATTTATATGCATTTCTGGGATTTTGTTCCTCGAGATGAAAACATCTGTAGAAAGAAAACTGTTTTACAACTTTACGTCTTAAAGCTGTTCTTTTATAACACAGGGGGAAACTTTTATAAGATAAAGGGTTTCAGTTGAATTAATACTCTTATTTTATTTTTTAATTCTTTATTGCATTGTTGAAGTATTAATTTAGCTTATGAGTTAAGACATTCATTACAATTCCTTACATCATAATTCGGCAAATTAATAAACCAACTAAAATCTGTTTTTGGTTTTACTTCGAACTTTAATATTTACTTCACAAAGCTGTTATAACTAAAAAACAACCAGAATAAAGACGACGTACTATATATATTACATAACATAGAAATGCTTTATTCCTGTAATAAATTAGTCTAGTTTCATTGACAAAAATCAAAGAACGTCGATCATCGAAATACATGTTCTTGTACAGAATATAGATATGAGAAAAAGGAAAGTTACAGGAAGTATAATTATCGACTCGATTTGCATGCCATTATAAAAGTTGAAAATTATATGATATTGGATATATTATTTATATTTTAACTCATATAACAACCTTCACACTGAGTTTACGTGAACCATCGCTCGTTTGTAGAACAGTTACGTATTTTTGTAACTCCCGATACAAAAATAAGTGCTCAATACGAGAAATAAGAGAAAACAAAAAAAGGAAGTTAAAAGCATCTAATATAACAAATGGCATGGGAAATCCATCACGTCTAATGTAAGTGTTTTCTGGTGCTCATAACATTGTGAAGCGACAAACGTAGAACATTCGAAATGCCTTACGACATTCAGAGAACTAATACAAGTTAACAAATATATAAACATATTATGCTTTCGAACACGAAACAGTGTCACGTAATCTCTATATGCCTAACATCCCTAATATTCCGTCATAAACCCACTCCCTTATATCTAAACCACAACTTAAACTAAAAAAATATTTGATCGAAACGAAAAACGAAAAAAAAATTGCTGCTTATATCATAATTTACCATTATATTATGGTACGTAATTCATATTAGTCTGAATCAGTTGTAAACATACATTACCTACCTTACTTATTGTTCCACACGCTATAAGTTACAATAATATAAAAGGATATGTTGCTGCTTCTTAAGTTCTTTAAATTAAATATAATTGCAAGGCGCAACTAAATATTAACTAAACACTAATTAATGATATTTCATTTACTTTACCGTGTTTAAAGTATGCCAAAAAGTTTACAATTAATTGATCGTAACTTATTATTAACAATAGAAAAATATAATTGCTTAGCATGTATTTATTTCATAGACAGTATTTTAAGTAACATTCAGAGTTAGTAGGTGAAGGCAGTTCAGTTGACAGTCATTTATAGTTATACGTTATATAGTTCTAAAAGAAAGAAATAAACAAATACGTCAATACACGTCGCGAAGCCCACAAAAATAAATTCATATTTAAAGTAGTCATGTAGTAGTATGACGTAGGTCCGAAAACCGCCAATTGTAAAAATTTTAGAGTAGGCGATTTGTTTTAAAAAATAAATAATTATTGTTTTATATAGTTTCTTTTTTTATTTTTATTTTTTTATTTTAGTAATTCATAATTCACCTACGTCAGTACAAGGTGCAAAGATATTTGTAGAAGTTGACGCATTATCAAAATTTCAGTGATTTAGCGAATAGCGCTAAAGTCGCTTGTGCTTTGTCCCCATTAAATCTTCGAAGCTCAACAATTGCCTGGAAAAAACATAACAGTTCATTCATAATACATTAATAAGCATTGTTAAATACGTATTATATATAAATATGTTTTAATAAAAACTATTAAAACATATAATATGTTAATATATTAGAAAAAAACCATTTATTAATAACTCAAGCACCGCAATCAATTAATTATAATTAAGAATAATTATTATTGGTATGAAATAAATGCCAACTTTGTACAAAATTGGATAGTAGCAAGTAAAATACTAACAAGAATTAGAGTATTTTAACAATATAATAATAAAAATATAGGTATCTAACCTGTTCTCTGGTAAAGCCAAGATTGACAATTTCCTCAACGTCAGACTCGGAAAATCTGTCTGTTGGAAGAATCGTGCGACTGGGGTCACCTAAACCTAGCAATGACATTCATTACATTATTAGATTGCATTTACACCTATATAAATAGTATTTTAACTTTTTATAGACATTGATAAAAAGATAAAAAGTAAAATAAATAAATTAAAAAAAAAATGCACTTATGATAACAAATACGCTACTTTAATACGTGCCGACGAAAACAAAAAAAGATTTAGTTATTTTACTGTTACCGGTACTTGGGACACAAACATACAACAATATGAAATACTATACAAACCATATTGTAGGTCAAATAAAAACATCCAAGGTTAATTATTTATAATAACTGCTGACAAAAACAAAATAAGTGAACATGACATAGTAGGCACATTATAAATATCTGTATATTTAAAAGAAAAGTTGTTAATCAGGAAAAGGATTAATATATTAAGACAATAATTTGTTAAGTATTCGGCCAACAAATAGTATAGAAACTTTTAACACTGGCAACCAATAAAAAAAAATTGTGATGTAAATGTATGGTAAAATTTGATTGCGATCTTATTTACAATAATGATATTAGGACATTATTGAGAAACTTAGCGTGAAAGTAAGCGTTGTTGTATGTATAACAGCTAGGAAAGCAGAGACTGAAGATGATTTAAGAGTGAGCATTTCAATGCATTTGATGTATGACAGCAGTCATATTTACCAGGCCTCTGGTTACTTTGTCCGGTACTAGACGTCGATTGAACACTGGATGTGGACCGAGTACTTTGGTTTCCAGCTTCTGTATAATACATAGATAAAATTATTCGCTTCTGTTCGTAATTGTCAACCAGACTGACCAGTTATTAGCTACGATACAACGAAAGCTACGGTACGTGTATCGACAAACATGGATTTGGCTGGCAAAGTACAGGAATGAATTGATCATGTTTGTGTAAAATTTTATAATACATAGATAGATAAGGAATTATATATAAAGCAACTTTCTAAGCTAGGGAATGGAAGTTGAATTTATGTTATAGTTGTGAATTATAAAATCCAATAGTAAACATTGTTATTTTTATGTTAATAACTGATCGCTTTCCAAACGAATTTTCTCAGTGCTATGTAGTATGATGTAGTGTTAGTCTAATTAGAGTTGATTAAGCAGCACGAACAAACATTTCTAATAGCTTAGCTGATAAATTTAATTACCCGTGAAATACACTCGCAATTATGCATTCTTGAATTTCATGAAGTTTAAAAAGGCATACTACAGCATCGTGTCAAATATTGTTGTGACAGTAAATTTTATGACCAACTTTTGAACAATTATTTTAATACTAATGTATATTGCTAATACTACCCGGTGATACAGAAGTTTCCAAAAGTTCTATACCTACTAAGTAGGTGCAAGTGAATTGTGGTTTTGTAGGGATTCTAGCAAATTACACAATCTACGTCTACCTACAACAATATAACACCAATTATACAAATATTATAAGCAATTTATCTAAACACAAACAAATACGAATCTACAAGCGCCAAGGAATGTGACATACCCGTTATTTTTATCACTACACTATCTTGACTTGACTATTTTGAGGCCCCGTCAAAAGCACTTAGTATGTATGAAAGATGTCGAGAAATTTTTATTGTGAAAGCAATGTAAAATGCAGTCTAATGTTATATAAATTTTCCATTAAATTTAATACTAATCCTAATCTGGAACTATCTAGAATCTGATAAATTGAATATACTTTAAATAAACAGGATTATTATAAGCTTTAAATTCAAGAAATATATTAACAAAATTTACACGCATGGATAATTCAATTATATACAGCTAAATAGAAAAGCAATTATTAAACGCGAAACCATAAACAAATTAATATTAACTTAAATTAAATAACTTCAATAAAAGTAAGTGTGCTATTTTACGATTTTTATTTTAAAATCGCCGTTATGCATGCATAGAAATTTAAAAATGGCGGAAATGTTAGAACGTCAAATGGGATCGGTTTGATTGAATTTGAAAATGGAATGTATTAGCGGTTTATTTTTTTCTCCCTCTCCCACCTTGTCTTGATTTTTCGAGTGCTTCTTTGACTTGGCGTTCTTCGTGATCTCGCACGGATTGGTTGACGATCTCGTCTTCAGAGACTCCGGAGAGTCGGGCGCACTCCGGTAGTTCGGACTCGGGTAGGAAGGGCGTCTCAGTACCGGTCGTACCGATGAGGAGCACGTTCCTCTTTAAGTCTATGTTACACTGCGAGGACAATGGACATTTATACTTTTGACATTCTCCCCTTTTAAACTTAACACAACCTGGACGTAAACGTGCGCCATTGTTCATTCAATACATAACCCACACAATATAATAGGGTTTAAGAAATTAATAATAAATTACTTTGTTTGATTAATCAAAGCCTTAAAATGATATATAGATGCCTTTAAATTGAATATAGTAATATGAAAAGCAAAAATTCAAATACCTGATGTCTCTTAAGCATATCAAGGCCCAGTAGCATATCCATAGGTTGCTCTTCCAGAACGGAAAATGATGTAGTTAGAAAGTCTTTTTCAATTCTCATTTGCACCATATGAATACGTCCTATGATTCTTTGCACGCCGACCCCTTTTGCTATGCCTGCCCATCTAATAGAACAAAACATTTTTTTTTAATTTAATTAGACACATACTGTTTAAACAGTAACTATCATCAGCGCAACAATATAAAGAGATAAATAAGTAAGAAAGATAAGTCTATAAGCATTTAACACAAGGCCAAATATAATTATATTTAATTTTAGATACATTAATAAATTGTAAAGTCACTCAGCCTTACCTTGTGTCAACAAGACGCATAATATTACATCTTTCTGCACAGGCAGCTGACATAATTGTGGTTTGTGCCCCTGAATCAATAAATGCCTTGACTGGGAACCTAAAACCATAGTAAAATGTTTAGAGAAATTGATTGACTTTAATAAAATTTGCACATTTTTAAATTATGAATATACAGTGTAAACTCAATGAAACAACACTCGATTTAATGACAAACTCTCTAATGCAACCAAATCAACAACTTTAGTTGGTTTAGCTACCATACAATGATACTCTTGATAGCATCACACCCACTCTCAATAATGACAAAAACATGAAGAAACATGCCTCGATTTCGCAAGATATGAAGAAAATAAATGAAAAAATACATCAAAATTACTGGTGCAGCAAAAGACGTCACATTAAAATAATGTTCCTTGTTTTTTTATATTCAATTAACTAACACAAGTCTGAATTTTATTTTTCTATTTCCTATCTCCAATAAACAACAACTCTCTATGACAATATTAAATGCACAGTCCCTTTATTGTCATTATAGAGGTTACACTGTATTCTGAATAGTCATACCCGTTAACATGACAATTAATGTACAGCATAACAACTGTGCCAAAGGTCTCTGGATTGTATTCCATGGCTGCCTCCATATTTGCTTCTATGTTTTTCTGCCTGATCTCCTCCGCTATCATTCTTTGTGCTTCTGTATCAAATGGGTCTGAATTCATCATCCTAACAAGAACAACAATTTATTAAACTTCGCACCATCTGCCATATAGCATAATTATTAAAAATATGCACAGGTGCAAACTTAAAAATAATTTCCAAGCTACGATTAGAACTCCTATGAAAATTTAATATATAGTCACCTTATTCTCTGCTGTTGGCGTTCAGTCCTAGCTGAAATTTGCTCTCGAAGTACAGAAGCAAATGTATCTATAGGAAATAGTTATGTACAATTATAATGTGATATTGAATGTATTATTGTATGTGTAAAACAAATTTTGTGGCCATTAAATTTGACTGCATTTAAGTGAATTAATCAATTAAATGTTTAAATTAATGTTTGCTTGCTAGTTAATCACTTAAGTATTAAGAAATGAGTTTTGGTATTTAATTGTTTACTCCCACTTTATAAATAACATACCTAAATTCCCACTGAGTAAAGCATCCGCAAGTCGAGGGTTGTTTTGTTTAAGCAAAGCCAGCTGATCAGGATTAGCCAGGAACATTTCTCTGATAATACGAGGATCTTCCTCCACAGGAGTAGTTCGTGAGGCCATTGAGGTGCTTGCTCCAGTAGGCACTCGGATATTACTGAAGTCTAGATTAGCTAGACCCGATGGGAGTGCTGAGGGCAAAGATTTTTTATAATTTTTTTGGTAAAAATCTATCGAAAATACATTAGCTTTTTGACAAGTATGTCATTTTTTTTCTTAATTTCGTATTTTTTTATAAGCTGCCATTTATTTATTGCGTGCCTAATGACAACATATGAACATTCAATGTCATGTTTGACAACAAAAGTACCTGACCATGCAGTTCTAAATATGAGTAGTGAAATCGGAAAATTTTCTTTTTACCTTGGTTTGCATCGCTGGTATTGAGATTGGAAGCGGATTGTACCATGTGGATTAAAACTACGACATCTCCATCTTTTACACCATGTTCTTTCAGCGACTTGTTATCGTCGAGCAGGGGTTTGCCATTGAAATTCAAAATGATGTCTGATGATGGAAAACCCGATTCAATTTCACAAAATGCTTTAAAATTTTCAAGTTCAAGATCTTCAGAAACATCTAAGACAAAGATGTCGTCGTTTAGCGTGGTCACTGTAATTTTCATTTTGATTATGTGCCGAGACTTCGGATGAACTGTTTAATGTTACTGTTTACACGGTGGCAGGTTTGTGATATTTATATTTCGGGGATGACTGTCCAAAACATGGTAGATTATGCGCAAGTAAAAAACATTGTTTTCCCAAATGGAATAGGGACGCGCAAACCTTTTTTTACAACCAGGCTCATGTAAATAATATTTACTGTTATCACAAAGTAGGTAGGTACAAACTTATGGACAGTGGACAATGATGAGAAATCGAATTCAGGGTACGACTAATCGAGATCCGAGAATCCGAGAGTCGAGACTCGAGAGTCGAAGTCGGAGTCGTACAGGCAACTTATTTGTGAATTGTGTGACGACTAACGAGTTTTTTTATCTGTATTACAGTTAATAATTGCGATGACCAATGGTCATCTTGACGATAATTTTATATAAAATACGTTAACTACGTTTTTTTATACTTATTAAAAAACAATCTATTAAGAGTAAAGATAGGAAAGAATAATTTACGATACAAGTTAAAAAGATTTCAAGCAGATGATAAAATGCACTAAATATAATTCTAAATTCATTCAAGTTTTTTTCTACTGTAAAAGTTTTTAGTATGGTGCTTGGACTTAAATAACAACTAACAACTATGAACATGATTATAAATTTATAAACAATAAAAACAGATTTTTTTAAATATTTTTTAAAAATACAACTGTGTATATGGCATCCCAGAATTTGTCAAGAATTTGTCTGTTGTCTTGTGTCATAACTCATAAGTCTACGTCTGTGCAGTGTTGAGTGTACTGTCTGTGTCTGGTACACAAAGTGAAGAAAGGTCTGAGCTCTGGATTGCAAATTTGCGAGAAAACTAGGATATCATTGTTGGCTTGTTTTTTCTCATTTGAAGTTAAAATTATACGTAGATTGTGTTAATAAATTTGGTAAATATGTTTATTTAGATAAATGCTACAATCGAGGTTTTAAGTTTGACTTGCGATAAACACCAATAGAAAATATGATGTGAAATTATCGGACTGGTAAAGAAAAATGGTGAGTATTTAAGTTTTTATTTTTGTTTTCTAATCCGGTATAAAATCAAGTTCCCTAATGGCAATGGATCGGTCGGTAATAAATTTTTACGCATAATTGGTATTTTTTTCGTGTATAGTGTATCGATTTTTAAACGTGAGCTATGTTATTTGTTTTTATTAATTTTCTGGTCCTGTTAAGAAAGAATGATAAATATTGTTTTTCTTTCATATATTTTCAAACATGATATTAGTTTAATGTTTACTTTGTTGTGGGTTTGTGATATTTATATTTGGATGACTGGTCAAAACATTTTTCTTATTGCTAAAATAGTCCTTGAATTTAAAAATGTTAAATTTACTTTTCTACTTTCTCTGAATTTTTTTTTGTTTTAACAATAATTAGAAAAGGTATTTTTTTATTTAACAATAGAGAAACTTGTAATTTTATAACATAAAAATGATGTTCATACGAGTATTTACAGAGTCAATTTGAGATATAGTTCTGATCTGGATTTATGAAGAATAAAAATAACTTCACTTCATTTATCCCTATATTTGTCTTATATTATTTTTGTTTTGTACTCCCAATTTTTTTACCTATTAAAAAAAGTCAAATGTGTGTTTCATTAACTTACTAGCTGTTGCATGTGACTCTGTCCGTGTGGACTTTCATATAAACATTGACCCCCCCTTCCCCCATTATAACCCTTTTTTCCAGTTAAAAAGTAGCCTATGTTTTATGTCAGGCTCTAGACTATCTGTGTACCAAATTTCATTACAATCGGATCAGCGTTTTGGCCGTGAAAGCATAAAATAATAAAAAGTTTCAACCCCTCACGCAACCTTTTGGGGGTTGATTTAAAAAAAAGTAGCTTATTCCTTCCCCAGGCTTTAGACTATCTTTGTACGAAATTTCGTTCTAATCGGTTCATTAGTTTTAGCGTGATGGAAAGACAGACAGAGTTACTTTCGCATTTATAATATTAGTATTGATTATCTATATTACCTTACAAATCAACAAATTGTATAATAATATATCGTTTAGCGAACATATTATCAGATCTTAATGAATTAGTAACCCGAACCGTGTAACATTAGTATTAATTTCGCAATCTGTTACGTAATATTGTGTATCTGTGGATCTAATTCATTATGACATTACGTTATCTGTATACGTCATTAAACAGACAGTTCTGTGACTAAAACCAAGATGGCGGATGATTGTAAACTTGACTATTGCGTAGTTATTATAAAAAAAGGTCACGAAAACGTGAATCTTCTATGACTTCAAATTTGGAATAATAAAATATATAATATAAATTGTATATATGATTTTATTTTGTTTAAATATGTTTTGAAATAAGAAATAAGTAAATGTTTTTCGATTAGGAAGCCAGCGATTGATTGACAGATGTCGTATTAAATCATAAAAAGTGATTTCATCTTCCGCATTCTTCAATATTATCGAGAACTTAATTTATTTTAATCTTTAAAGGCTGGTAAAATTTTCTAAAATAAGGGATTCTAAAATATATGTATTTAAAAATGAGAGGGAATATTATTTCGTTTTTGATTCTAATACATAACTATTAATGTTAAAAAATTTTCAGGTTTCATGACTTCGTTAACTTGTATTTATTTTGCAAAGTGTTATTAGTGTTGCCAGAAATATTATTATTGACTAGATGCTAGAGATAATATCATTAAATTTTTTTTAAGAATGACAACTGTAACTCCATTGCTTGGCTCTAAATAAGAACAAACATTGTCCAATATAACATAATAATACGTAGCTCTTCAAGCAAACCTTAAAATAATAACAAACTTATATCAGTTTCCTAGCATTTAAGATAAAATCGATATTGTTATAACACGTGCCATAAATATTCTATTTACATGGAGTCTTGAAAAAGACTTATTGTTGTATCATACGAACAAATTGTCTTTAAAAGCTCTGTTTCTTGATTATTTCTTTAGTTTGTCAAAAAGATATTTCTTTTCTTGTTGAAACGATCATTATCTTTTTATAAAAAAATTGTTTTAATTCGATACTAAGCGAAGCTCTTAAGATCGAAGTGACAACTCGTTAATTATTACATCAAAACACAAAATATACTAACGCAGTGTTTTAATTATCACCTACATTTTAATACTAGATAATATTGTGTAGTAATAATAGTTTGTGAATACATATCTAAATAAATTCATGTAAATAATTAGTTCTTAGTAAATAATTGACATTAGCCAATAAATAATTATGCAAAATGAATGATTGTTTTATTTCCCCAATCGTAATTAATTTCGATCACTTGCGTAATTGAATCAATTACATTATCATTTGCTTGGAAAATTGTGAAAATAGATACAATAAATTAAACAATGTTAGCGGGCCTTTTATTAACTCTTTAAATGGAGCTAATATATAAATAATATAATAAAAACACATTTTAAAAAACATAGAATCAAAACATCTCAATACTAAAACATCATAATATAGCAACTATCGTAAGAAACACTAAATAACACATTATAATTTACTTATTTACAAATCATAGAAAACATTGATTCAATATAAAGTACCACTTTTTTAGTGGACAGTAATGTACGACAAGTCAATTAAAAAATATGTAAAAGAAAATACGATTGGACAACAAAATGATATAGAAGTGATAACTACTGCTCAGTAAATGCTGAACCCTTAAACAGCGCTGATTTTAAGCAGCTCTTGAAGTGCTGTGAATAAAAACAAAATAAGGCGTTAATAAAAATTATATGACGATTATTTACGTATTTTCTGAATAAAATAACCTACCCACCAGACCATTGTATTTCGCCATAATGCAGCAGGTTAAGGCTAGGGCAACCTTTGCAGATTCTTTCTTGAATGTGGCTTTAACGAAATTCAAGAAAATTTCAAAGTCTTGAATATATACAGATATTACCCTGCAACGTCAGAAACCCACAAAATACCTCATTATTTCGTATAGATTTTCCGATACTGTCAGCATTGTTGTATAACTTGTTCCAAATTGCCACTGGATGTATATTATAGAACAAGAATTGAAGTTACTCGGTTATTCCGAAGCCAAGCGCCTTTCAAGATGAATCTAGACGGGAATTGAGGCTCTCAGTATATTAATAATTAATATTGCTCTCGCAACTTCTGACTGCGTCCGATGCAGACTCCACCGCTGCTCTTTGATTGTGTTTTAGAAAATACTTTTGAAGTGCCATTGTTATTGAGATGTACGGAATACAGTGAATTGATAATTCAGTTGATTGAAAACTTTATCGGAGTATTGTTATCGTGTAAATATATTGTGACGTCATAGTTCTCTATGACTATGACGTCATTGTATTTTACAACATCCTTGTCTTTCTCTAACGTTAAAATAAATGATTAGAGTACATGAAAGGCACAAACCAAGTCCTTTTTACTATATATAAATTTAAATTTATTGTACTTCTCTAGCTCTTAAGTAAAGATCTGACAATTTACCCAAAACAAAAAAAAACGCATATTGCAAAATTTATAACGATTCTAGGCCTTGGTCGATGTTTGGCTGTGGTATGGAAAGCACGTGTTGCTGATTGCCACAACCAAATATCGACCCTCACACTTATTTTCTCTACAACTCCTAGACATTGGCAAAATTACGATAACGCAGCACTGCCATTTAACCAAGAAAAAGAAGAAGAATATTTTAGGCCTTGGTAAGCGAGTGTGACTCACATTTTTCAAGTTTATTTAATAAATAATACCTATAATATTTTTAGTATTGACTTATTATTTACTATTCTTATTCGACATGATTAAATTAGCAATTACATTATTACTAGATTTGTTCTTATTTGATATAACTGGTTTTCTGAAAACATAAGATTAAGTGTTCCCAAAGGTAAACAGAGTTAACCAACGATAGGGGTAAAGTTTAACATCCTGTGGGTTCACTTTAACTTAACTTGTAAATCCTATTTATCTATGTATTCAAGTTAATATAAAATAATATAATCTTTATAAAGAATAAAAAGACAACCTTTTTTTGGTTACTAACTAAGAATCACTAACAGTACCAAAGTAACATTAACAATTGGGATCTATATGGGTGTGAAATTCACTTAGATCATTATTTAATTCCGAATTTTCAAACTATACTTATTGATAAAAGCAAGGTTACTGTTTTTTCATCTCCTTTCTCATAGTCAATTTGTATGTAACAAAATATACGGTTGCAGTGAGAAAACTCCTCCTTTTTTGGAGTCGGTTAATTAAGACCTATCTGTAACCCAAGTTCATCAAGCCAAAATTCAAGTCCAAGTTTATAAACACTATAATTTAACACTATAATTGTTTATATCACCATAATTTTTTTTCTCATAATATACTTTATCATATTTCACCATAACGAAATAATCAAGATCCAAATAGGTGCCAAGACAACTTAGACCATAATTCTAGTCTCAGATTTCGAACAGCACGTAATAATATTGTCAAGCAAATATCTCCAAATGTAACAGACGTCTTAAGTTTAACATAGTTCCCGGAATAGTGTTTGCTAGCTATGTATCAATTGGACATACTCGTTATTCAAGCTGGCAGCTGCTACATAGATTAATTGCTTGCTTGGAAAATGTAATATATCGCTATATTATCATATCGCGAATTCTGATAGTTAACTAGGTACTTGATTCTTTAATGTCATTCCTGAATAAGGTGGAACTTAAAGAGTAATGAATTTGGCAGTTTAGATATCTTTGTCAATCGTAGCATCATTCATAAAATTGAATAAATAGATTCGTAAAAGACCCAAGTGACAAGGGTTATGAATTTTGATAAAATTATATGTTTACACATAACACAAAAAATATTACCAATTTAAGAATCATATAAAACAGAGTAGATATTAAGAAATTAAATAAAGATATTGATGAGTATCTACATAATCGGTACGTTAATTCATATTCCCAAATGTATGTTTTTAATGGTTGTCTAGTGTACTTTAGTTTACTTTTCTCAGTAAAACTTTATCGTAACATAACCTAATTTTCACTGTAAAATTAATCTATTACCTATAAGCAAAAATATTATATAAAAAACTCGAAAGAACGGTGTCGTTTAATCTTAGTCATGAATACGAGTCTTCACAAAGCAGTAGAATAATCAAATTATCATAATTCGCGTTTCGAGAATCTAAAGAACACAACTTTTCTTCTGCACTTAGCTAAAATTGCAAGAAAAATATTATGAATATTCATTTAATATAATTCTTGAAAGTCCCGAGGCGACAGTGAGAAAACGAATTCAAAAGGCACTTGTTTTCGAGTAAATTTGTCTGAGCTTTCTGAGTGATTCCGAATGATACTGTTTTTTAAAGAGAATTGAATTAGGTGTGTTCTTCGGGTATGCATTAAATTTTATTTATCTATACTAATTTTTAAATGAAGTGTTCGTTTGAACACTTTGACTGGGGATCCAGCTTTAAAAGTTATTGTTGTAATGCTACGTAAATAGAAGTGCTATAAACTAATGCAAAAGTAAGTACCCAATTACAAACTTGTGGGCAAAATCGCTTAACGACTTATTTACAATGATAAGTTAAACATAGCAAGCGTGTTAAAGTAATTCAGTGGTCGGAAACCATACACATTTACACGTTGATTGCTAGTTAATTTTGATTTAATTTTTCTCGCTAACTTCTTTTATCTATAATTGTCATTGTCAGCTTTTAGTATAACTTGAACAAAAGAAAAAATACCGTCTAAAACACTAATCTACGTCATATCTCTCATAGGAAGAAATCAAAGATATTACTATCGAATTAAAAACCTTTTTTGTGATCGTTAGAAAACTGTCCCAGACGAATAGAAAGTAATAGGAAACACAACGGGAAGGGTGCACAAACAAACCCTTTATAAACAGAAGACAAATTTTTGTCCAGTCTCTCATAGACGTATAACGCATAGACTGATAGTCCCCTAATAATTAATCGGTCCGCTGTTAGTGAAGCCAAAACTGTGTATATGTGTGTAAAACGTACGTTCTTTTACTCGATCACACACACACAAGTCGGTAATGTTTCTGTTATATAAGAAATTTACACTATAAATGTGGAAAATTTTAAATCTACAAAAACATTAGAATTTTGATGCAATGCACTGTGGAAACGATCTATGTAAGTAGACAAAATTGTCTACTTTGAAACGGCTTCACTTTCCGTGCTCTTATTGCAGTTCTATGTGTAATTAGTCTATGTAGTATCTCATAATTGCCGGGGAAGTTTTAATTATTTATGTGAAGGGTGTGGAGGGTTGAATAATGTTAATAGTTCTGTCCCTCGGCATTGGGATAACTCGACGAATTTATTGTTTTAAATTGCTTACGAAACTACTGGCTTTCGTGATTATGAAATTTAAATTTTCACATTTATATAATTTCATGCGTTCAGATGTTAATCATTTTAATGGATGGTGATTATTATTCTTGTTATATTAATAATAATAAATAATAAATGACAACAAGCCAGTATTAGAAATACTTTAAGCCCCGACAAAACGCAAGCAAACTGAGCGTGTAATATTCCAATCACAACTAACAAATGACCTTGAAGACCTGAACCGATTTCCACCAAACACAGCAAAGAACATTCTCGACAAACAAACAAAAATCGCATTAAAATCGGATCATCCGTTTCGGGGTGTTGCCTCAGACACGCACACAGACACGTCAAACTTAAAACACCCCGTCGTTTTTGCGTCGGGGGTTAAATAAAAAAATATATAGCAGACAAATTGGGAACCTCCTCCTTTTTTGAAGTCGGTTAAAAATTAAACTAATAATGAAAAAAGATCACCTATCCTTATAGCGTTCAGTTTCCATTTATCAACATATTAAAGCTTCGGCTCATCACCTGTCATATTATATTGATATAAATCGTTATATTATCAAAAAAGGCATAGTGAATTAGGAGTTATTCGCAGTTTAACTGGAATATCTAGTTTTAATTGACATGTTAAAGGTGCAATTGAATTTGTATGTGTATGACTGTAAGTTATTTCTTTTAGATAACCATATTTAAAAAAAAACCACTTTTTAAGTTTTTCGTAAGTTTTGTAATGTGTGTTTTTTTATATGTTTGTTGCCTGAAAATGAATGCCTAAATCTTAAATTTAATAGTTGTTTGCATCATGTATAAAGAAAATTTTTAATTATCTATACTAATATTATAAAGAGGAAAACTTTGTTTGTTTGTTTGTTTGTTTGTTTGTTTGGTTGTAATGAATAGGCTCAAAAACTACTGAACCGATTTCAAAAATTCTTTCACTATTTGAAAGCTACATTATCCACGAGTAACATAGACTAAATTTTATTTTGGAAATAAATAGGGTTCCGTAATATATTTGGGTTTTTCGGACACAAGGTGTAAAAAATCAACCAGAAAAGTTACTTATTTTGC
>DWAJ01002012.1:0-19356 GCA_018238005.1 Eurema mandarina | reverse complement strand
ACCCCCCCCCCCCGTGGAATCCACGATAAAGCGCCACTTACATACTCACGCCTCTTTTTCACGTGCTTTATGCATATTAATGGCGAGCGATCTGAACAACTTTAAACCCTTTTAAACGACTGTTCTACGTGTTTTGTTCGGTTAGGCAATAATAGCGAACAATTCGGTTCCATGATATCATCGGCTGAAATATTGTTAGTATTTCAGTTGTGTTTTATCGGGAATTGTTTAGAGTAGGAACACATTAGTGGTATACAAAGGCTCCGCAGGTGGCTCGGCGATTAATCACGGCGAGGAATGCGCTGTGGGGGCGGGCGGGCGCGGTAGTGCCGCCTCGGGACTCCGCCGCGCTGCACGCTGCCCTCTGCCCGCTGCCCGCTGCCGGCTGCCAGCTGACGACTGTGTACTGTCGGCACATGGCATTCGACCTGCACTGCCAACACCTGTAACGTCTCCTATATCTATTATCAAGGTAAGCATATCGAAGATAAACCCACTTGGTTAATATCCATTAATCAGTAGTTTTTTAAATCAATTTTTATATAATATTTATGTTTATTTTACTTTTGGTAAACGACTTATAAAATAGATTCATATGGCCATAAAGTATTAAAATAAATACAGTGTAAATATACTTAAAACTAAACAAAATTAAAGTTATAAAGTAACAAGTGTGTGTTTGGGCGGGAAAACAAGTTTAAACCCAAAATGTAGTAGGTATATGTTTAACTTCATTTCTAAAATGAACAGAAAATCAAAATGCAAAAAGTATAAATTAATTAGATAGCTTTTAAGTTGTTGGATCTTTGGCCTGAAACGTTTACGAAATTCTGTGAAGTATCTTGGGACTGTAAGTGGTGAATACGAAACTCTGATATAACCACAAGCCGCGTTTAACTTTTAACTATGTAGGATCGTTTAACATTTACTTAGCATAAGATCATTCATTAGGCAAATGGAGTCGACCAAATTGTGTGTTTGGGTTTATTATTATATTAATATGTATAAAATTACTGTGATTAATTATTATTATTCCGTATTATAAGTGTTATATAACTCTCTTTGTTGATAGTTACAGTTATATTTGAAATCGTTAATCTATAACTAAATTTATAACTCAGTGTAAAAGCTTTATAAAAGCCATGTTCCATGAATGTTGTCTTCATAAAAAATGATGATGTTACAAGTTTTATTTACATTTACAATACCTATGTATATAAGGTGCCTCGGTGAACATTACAAAGCTTTTGTCCGTTTGTGATTACTCATTTCCTAATGCTGTGAAAATGTATTTCATTGATTTTGCCTAGCGCAAGTCATCAATTTTGTAAATGCGAGCAAAGTTAAGAGGTACAAAGGCCCCGGAAATTCGAAGAATATTTTAAGCCGATACTAAAATAAAATCATTCTGTAGACGTATTTAGCAAACATAAATCGAATTTTCATTAAATTTGTAATTATGACGTTACAGTTCCCTGATTAAATAGGTCGGACGGTCCTATAAAAATGTTTTAACTTAACGCATTTAAAAGGGTAAAAGATTTTTTTATAACTTCATTTGCTCTTTCGATCTAAATTGTTTTACGATAAAGTGCGATTTTAAAATATTATGATCATAAAATAATTTAATAAGCTTAATATATAGTTAAGTTTTATTTAACTTTAAGAACATAAAATATCCTGAATATAACTAACTACAGGATATATGCTACTTTCTAAATTATAGCAAGACCATTGGAAGTTAATTTACGAGTAGGTACCTATACTACATTTCAAAATACATTTTATTCTCGCCCTCAGATTTCCTTGCAATATCATCTAACATATTCTTTTTATTTAAAAAATAATACAAAAAAGTATATTATAAGAGATATAAGAGGGTAATAAGGCTATATTTGTGCACTTGCCACTTAGTATGGTATCATGGTTAAGCCCAAGTTATTGTGGTCGTGCTATGAATACGTATGGGGATTTTTTGTTTGGATATTATACTTATGTATATTGTGGATCATTCATATTGGATAGATATGGTTCGAAAATAACTATTGACGAATTTTTATTAATATTATACATATTAATAAAAAAGATAAGTCATTTATATTGAAGTATGTCCATTAATTTTAAATAAAATAGCTCTAAGTTATTATGCTTAAGTATGAATTTTGCGAATGATCAAAAGGCTTTTATCTAAAATAAATAAATATCGATTTGCTTTTGATCCCTTTATCAAGACACAAGACAAAAATGTCATTGAGGAGACATTAAAATATAATCTTACCGACGGCCTACAATTTAATCATATACTTCTTTAGTTGGTGTGGTAAACAAGGAAAAAATATTCAATTTTTATTTTATAAGACTTAGTATAGTTATATCGTCATAATACTCGGACAAAGAAGATGTTTACATGTACCAATTAATTATTTGCTTTATTATATGAAATTTTATTTGAGTATATTATGTGCTCTTATAAAGAGACAGGCGATAACATGATCAGCCCGTCGATAAACAATATTAGTGTTCCTTTGTGTAGCCAATTTTCAAAGCATGTCCTCGTTCAACGTAGAGACCAACTATGAATACATAAAGTTGATGTTTTATTATCAGACACATTGTCTACGTGTCGTTCATAAAATAAAAAAGTATGAACTTAGGTAGATACCTATGACGAATCTACAAATGTAACATTAATATTTTCTGTTTGAATAAAAGCATCAAGTATGTTAAGAGATTGTTTACGATGATTAAAAGAAAAATGCATATTCATATGTGATACTCCGTCTACATAAAAGAAATTTCATTTCAATCCAATAATATGATGTTTCTTTGAGGTTACATACGTATCTATAGAAATAGGTTCGAATATCCTTCATGATATAGATGATGTCTTACAGTTTATTAATTTGATGCCGAAAAGGGTCAGACAGAAATGTAGACGGACAGTTTAATATAAATAAGAATACAAACCTACAATTTCATTCTGAAGATATTATATCTATTGTTCGAATAGAGCTAATTAATAATTATTGATCATTAGTTTAAAAACTATAAAATTCTCATCCTTCATTAAGGTGTGTTATAGTTTAGTTTACCGCCAACGTCCATTGAAGTAACTAAATAAATATAATACCTAGTAAAATGTCTATTGGCGGTACTTTTCGTAGATAGTTGACATCAGTTACTATAGAAGGAAGTTTTCAAAGAACCAAGAATTAATAGTGCACAAATTTTATATTATATAAACGTACGAATTATCATAATTAATAATTCGTGGACGAGATATGAAATTACTATAAACTGCTGTTTGTTGACGATTCCTACTAAACAGCTTTTAATCATAAATAATCGCATGCATAACTCATTAACAACTTGCGTATCTATATTTAATTATATGAATTAAATATATATGCGTGAAGGCGTTTAAAGACTACATATTATGTTTGTATATTTTACAATTATTCTTCTTACGCGTTAGGCGTTTCTTAATAACTACGTTCTACTGACCTATGTAGGTACGAAACATTTGCTCTATGAAACGTAAAAGAAAATATGAAAAAAGTTCGTCAAAAGGCAAATGTTAAATTATGACAAGTTCTTTGTGATAAAGAAGATTTTTACAAAGGATTCCACATTTAGACGACAGTGTTGAAGAAAGCGAGTCTCGTATATTAAATAGTACAAACTTGATATAAGTAATATGGTTCCCTTTGGGAGATAATATGTATCTCTTATACGAACAGCTTTTATGAAACATCTTGAACTGTTTCTCAGGTACATTTTCTATCTTAGCAATAATACACCTATAACGTACAAGTAGAATGTCAAATACAGATTCCAACGTACATAACACGTATTGTGAACAATAGCTATAGGTACTTTAAGTTACTGATATTAGAGAGCTACGTGCTTCTATAAATGAGTTTTGAGAATTTTTTTATCATAAAAGTTTTTCTTTTGCTCACAATGAAGAATTGTAACACATCCCAATATTAATGAATATTTCATATTTTATTGAAACAACATTAGCTAGCTTGTAAAAACCAAAAAGGATTGAAGGATTGATTTGATGGAACATTTTAAAGTGTTTTTGTGTTTATTGGATTTTACCTGGTAGTGTAAGAAATACACTTACATGTACGATGTCGATACAGTGCCTTATAATATAATACAATAGAATATATTTTTGTTTACAATTTATTTGTATCTCTCTTTATAGAATTCAACTTCATTTCATTTTTAAGCATTCAATAGTTTCTAATAAAAATCGCCAACATAAACCGAAAATATTACAACTTAATAGGTAAACGCATAAAGACATACTTAGTTCAACGCCACGTGAAAACTTTATGTAATCTCATTGAAGTTTCATCTTAGTTCCGGTCAATAGTCTAAGTGCTGGTTGTAAATTTTCCCGAGCATCTTCTGCCTGGAATAACACGTAAGTCCGTCTTGGCTGTTGATAAACAGTGTCAGAGGCCTGCGGGCGCTTGAACTACTTTAAAGTAGGTTTCGCTATAAAATGATGCTTCAATTAATCACGGACAGATAAATGTACAAATCAAAATTAATTTCTTTACATCGTATATTTAAAAAAAAGGAAACCCTGACAACCAAACGTATCCCCAAAAGAAAAACCCATTTAGGGTCTGCCTTGAATAATAACAGTTTCCTCGTATCGTAGGATATTAATGTATTTTACATGTATCTACAAAGTAAGCACATGATCAGAATATGTTATATTATCTATTTGCTAAAAATAATTCATTTGAACAACGTTGAGATTGGAAGCGCCAACTGAATGGAAATGATTCTTTCTATTAATTACAATTACTCCCGAGTTCAAGGATACTTTAACGAAACCTTTTAAAACAACGGCATGGCTTCATCGATGCAATTTATATAGATTGTAATAGTATCGTTTCGACACGTATTCTTTACTTATTTTTATTCAGTTAAGCTCATAATATCTCAAGCGTGGTATTTGTTATTTCAGCAAATATTTTTAATATATCTTCTTCAGCTTCGTGGATTATGTTCAGATAAAATAAGGTACTTATAAGTACTGCATACTTTATGGCGCATGAAATATTATATCGAAATAATTGAAACCATTGCCTTTTTTATACGTAGGTACCTAACCGTACCTAGCCTTAATATAATTTACGCGCTGTTTTAGTATAATATATGAAGAAAAACTTGTTCTTGACCTTGAAAGAAATCTTGATCATTGATGTATGTATGGACGAATGTGATTATAATATGTAGAAAGTATTTCTGAAGCCTACAATAAATAATTTAAATCAATCTTTTTATAACTAGCTGCCCTAAAGCGACTTCGTTCACGCTGTACCTATCCTACCCAAAATTTTATACCCTGCACCTAACATTTTTTTGCTTGAAAACCATCCTTGTTCATCCACGAATATTCTAAAAAAAGAATTATGTAAGTCGGTTCAGCTGTTATCGAGTTATGCGCTTACCAACACATTTTGCGATTCATTTTTATATAATAGAAGATAAATAGACGATAATTATCGTAAACCTTCTTGTTTATCAATGTTTTAATCTGTTTCCCAAAGAGATTAAAACATTGATAAACAAGAAGGATGCTATAACTGTATGAAAACAGGTACAATAAAGTAGTAATTATCGCAGAAAGCGAATAAAAAACCACTGGAACCGTCTCTCCTGATGAGTTGGGTATTAGTTTCTTTGTGTGGGAATGGGTTTGTCCTCGTTTATTGAACATGGTTGGATACTACTGAAAGCTTTAAAAGTAGGACATTCAGAGTTTTGCGTAATATTAATCGCTTAGGCAATATTTATGGCATCGATAACTACATGAGCTTATAACTGCTCCACTATCGTAACATACTTGATAAAAGCTTAGCGTATTTAGCCTCAAAAAGTATCTATTTTGTCTTAAAATAAGCTTGATACGTGCCTTATATGCAAGTACGGTACATATAAGAAGAAAAGCTTTATTACTTTGACACGCGAGGCGGGAAAGTTATTATTAATAAAGCTTTAGAGCTTTACCACGTAGCGTAAGAAAGTTATATTTATTGAGCTATTTTTAAACTTCAGTGGATGTTTACAGGATCTATGTATATCAATATTTATTAATTTATATAATATAAGTCTCAGGTCATCAATCATCTTTAAAACGTATATGGACGGTTATTTAATTTATAAAAACGTTATTAAATAGTAGAGTAATTTTGTAAAATCACCATATGTTTTGTTTCGACTAGACATAAACATCGAGTTACCAAAAATAATTCTAAATAGGATACGATTTTTCCACACTAGGTCAGTCGATTTCTTACTTCTTATCGAAAGCACGCGATGGATAATTGTTTGCCTTGAAAAAGAAATTGTATTTTAAATCTCGAGTATTTTGCGCCGTCAACAATTATTTCGCACTTTACACGCCTGTTAACGTGTGTAGCATATAGAAATAAGTTTAACGCTTTATATGTGCAGGGTAATTTTTACAATTAAATGTGGCGAGTTTCGTTTTTGCTAGATAAGTACGAAAGTGGCTAAGGAATTGCAAAAGAGAATCAAAGGAATCAGAAACCAAAATTAGAAACCGCAAGGTGTTTATACTTATATTTTATACAGCAGCAAATAATTTACGAAGTTTGAACTTATTTAACCGTGAAATAATAGTAGAATAAATACTAAAAATAAAAAATAAAAAGAAAATTGCCCAGTAAACTAGAAAAAATATTAAGTTATTTTTTTAACAAAATAAAGGCAATTTTGTTGCGTCAATAGCTTTCTAATTCCTATTTCTTAAAGGCGTAGTAACAATAACAGGAGGAAACGAAAAGGTATCAAAGCGAAACATTATTCATTCTCCTATACAACAATGTACCTAATAGTGACTTCAGGGGCTATTTGCTTATCAAAGATCTTAACGATTCCCCAGCCCAGTTTCCGCCAGTATTTGTTGCCCTCGAGTTTTTAAAGTAAGCAAATCGCTTTTTATATAAACGCCTATTTACAATTTATATGTATGTCGAGTTTGATTTTTTTTTTGTTTAACTGAAGTAACTGTGTGCATAGATTTTATCAGTTTTAAACAATTTAAATTAAAAAGTTAATATATATATAGTACGCGTCACGAATCTTTAGAGCTGAACGAAACCTGTGCAGAAATAAAAAATAAGGTTATATCGAGTTAACGGCGCGACGCGCGGGGCGTGTGATCGTCGGGTGCGCGAGCGTTGATTGGTTGTCCCAGTCGTGTTATCTTTCTCGCACAATACGTCAATTACGAACGCGATTCTACCGATGCGCAGCTATTCTCGTCCAGCGCTAAATATAAATGACGCGTACTATACCCTCATCAACTTTATCAACGGACTAAAATTTAAATATTTTTAACGCTTTTTGATTATTATAGAGTTTGGCACGAGCTGAAGCAGAAAAATCTGGTTTTTAATTGATAAAAGTATTCTTTAAATCAGCTTACAATGTAAATGTGGTATACATATGTAATTAAATGTACATATATCACAAAATTACACAATATTCAAGTCTTCGCAACATTCACAACTTCGCAAAGCTTATAAATTTGATTTGATGTACGTTAAATAAATAGAACATTCAAATCACCATAATTCGCACACAGGAACTAAAACCGTACGACATATCTAACTTAATAGACAATTTGGACTGTAATTTGAAATATGCTCAAGCCTCAAACAGCCTGATTTCAGGAAGGATATTCATATGAAATATTGACATGAAATCTCATTTCGCTGTAACTAGATTTAAAGCGAAGGACGCATTTGATCATGGACTAATATTAATATTGACCTACCGTCTTTCAAGATATCGAAAACATCAAAGGTTTTACTTTGAATCAAAAACCAAAGAATATTTTTTTATCACTTCCTTAAGGCAATTATTTTATCGGAATCCTTGATTATAATTCCATCAAAGCGCCGAAGAGGTTTAAGATTGAGCATGCCCCTCTTTTAAAAGATTAATTTCTGTGTACAAAAGATATTTAGCTTGACTTGATTTGATATTTAGCTTGACGGATTTTTCTCTGAGACACCTAAGCATCAAAATGATAAAATAAATGAAAAATAATCTGTCCTCATTCCAGGACCGCTTCATTTAAAATTTCACATGTAAAAAAGTATTATAATCGGTTTTTCGAGCGACATGATTGCCAGCTGATACTGAGTAACCAAAATCAAATTATAACAAAAGTCGGCGGAATGTCAATGTAACGATCGTAAAATTAATTAATGAACTATTATCTTTTCAATACAGTTTAAAGTTTAATAAGAAAGTTATAAAGCTGAGCTAATAGAGTTAGGGAGAGCACCGGAGACCCCATTTTTCCATCTTATATTTTTTAAAGCAGGCAACACATTGCTTGGCCCTTACTTGTAGACGGAAATGGTCGGTTAACATCAAATGAATCACCTTCTTAGTGTCCAGCTATAACACATAGAAAAAGTTCTTCTTAGGTGAAATTTAAAATTCTATATTATATATTTACAATAGATCGCTTATTCGCTGGGTGCGAAGTACTAGGTGGGGGTAACATAATCTATCGCAGCGCTCATGGTGGTCAAAAGTAGGAATAATGTGCGCTCTGACATCAGATGTATCTGTCAATGGCATAGCGTTCCTACATAATACATTTTAATATCATTAATTAATTGCATTAATCTGCCAACAAAAATGAGTCACAGTAGTTGTTGTGTTGTAAACGGCAAGAATACTGGCAGAAATAGATTTGATATAGCGAGAAACACTCACAAATCCGGTCTTCAAAACAATACTCATTTCGATCTGAAAACGATATTTAATTTATTATTAGCGATACATGAACATTTAAATACATTTACTGTTATATAATGAAACCATTGAAGTAGTTTTTTCTTTTTGTTTTACTGTAAAACTACAACTATAAATGAAGTAAACAAACCCTGACAAGTGACACAATCAAAATAACACACACTTTTTGGACTTACCTCATTTGATTTGAATGACCAAAATTATTTCAAATCATTCGAAAATATTTGATATTTTTTCATTTCGATATTTTTTCAAAAATATAAGACTTAAATGTCAATGTGACAGAACCGACAAAGTTGTGGACGCTAGTTGGCGCTGTGATCGTGCACGGTGCCAATATGTTAAGTCTAATTTCATACTTTCTTTATGTATTCCATATTTAATTGGGCTACTTCTATAAATATATTTGCCGTGCCTGTTACCGACATACTACGGGTACCATTTACTAATGATGGCAAACCGATGTTTGTATTTCCTTAATTAGCTCATTTAAAATTTTGTTTACACAAGAGAATTGTATAGCTTAGTTAATTTAATTGAACATAAAAAATTAAAAACTCTGTAAATTTTCATATTTATAAATTATTAACATATGCTATGTATATGTACTTGTCTACTATATCATTGATGACATTTAATCTTAAATAATAAGTATATCTTATCTAAGTATAATTCAAATGCAGTAGTCATGTAGGTTGAGGTTTAAGCGTTTTGTTTTCCTAGATAGCTAGAAAATACGTTTATCAATGCCCTGTATAATATAAGCTGCCTTACTTTAAGTACATTTAAGATAATCCATAATATAAAAAGATTGCAGAATTAGTAACGTAATGGATTGTAAACCGATTTTTCCTACCCTATTCTTATCCTAATTATATAATAAATGTGAAAGTTTTTGAGAATGAATGTATGGATGTATGTTTGTTATTCTTTCACGCAAAAACAGCTGGACCGATTTAGTTAAAATTCGGTATGTAAAAAGGTAACGCATAGGATACTTTATATCCCGGTATTGCCCCGGGAAATACGCGGGCCGCAGCTAGTATGGTCATATTTGTAGAGAAATAAAAAGCGGCCAATAAATGTAGTGCTGAGAAGTACGACCTAAAAACGAGCCCCTTCCGGCGTCGCGCCTTCGCAGCTCATACAAGAACATGAACATCATATTTTATGCAAACGTCAATCTTGGTCAGGGTCTTCAGTTCGGAGTTTTTTACAGTAACAAATTATGACGTCTTATTTTAAAACATTGTAAATTTGTTATGAAAGATATTCTTTCCTATCCTAGTACTGGGTAACTAAAATCAAAAAAACAGTTGCATAATGGTTTGACCCTTTTTATATCTGAATATTGTAATGGTTCTATCTATTACTATTGTACCTATTAATTTTAAAGTAGTAACTATCAAAGTTTCTTGCCAGTTTTCCTTATCTATGCTACCTTCTGATCCGGTGGTAAATGATTTTTTTGTAATACCGTGACGATTTAAGTGTTACTAATTATATGTGGCCTAGTCGAATAAACATATATTTAAATTTGAAAAAAAGTTTCAATATTATTTAAATGAAATTGCCTCTTTTTGTCAATGCAGCATCTCACGAAACTTTGCCATATGGGATATTTATAATCGGTTGAGAAATGTTTTTAACATTATGTAAATAATAGTTACGATTGACGTTTTATCCCTTTTGTCAATTTAATTTAATTTATACTGTTTGATTTTACCGAACAGATAGGTTAGTTAAAAGAAATTAATGCCAACCCTAGACGCAACAAATCGCAAGTCTTTAGAAAGTATTAAACGATCTTATAATCCTACTATTTATTTCATAATAAAATACAATACTTACAATGAAATTATAATAACATATTTTAACTAATGAATGTTATTATTATTTAGCTGAAATACATATAGTTACCTAGTTATTCATTTTATTATAAAAGAGATAAGAAAATAGAAGTCATGACAGGTAAATAACTTATTACGTAATGATTTAATTATTCTTAAATTATGATCTCGTGATAATAAATATAGTTACTAAGTACAATTAGTATATTTGCAAGCAGTAACATATTTGACACTATATATTACTGGCCAATAACATTATACCTATATATTACAAGTTGCAAGTTTTACTACCAAGACATTGAAGTAACTGATTTTAATATGAAAGAAAAGCTCCACTCTTTACAAAGTATTTGTAAAAGTTGCGTCGTCGAGTTTACTCAGAACTTACCTATATTACTTTTGAAAGTGTTGGGTTGTTTAAGAAAGTTATTTTATTGCTCCACGTAGATTTTTGTTAATTATAATCCTTAGTCTAGACTCTAGTCTATTAGTGATAATTGAGGCGAAATTATGGCGATGTAAGGTAAGAGGTAATGAAAAGTCATAACATTTAGTGTAGTGAACTCACTCTATAGCTTTAGGAAACCTTCTGCTGGACTGAAGCCTTCTGGTACTTACAACTGGAGGCAGGCAGAAAAATAAACCGACTCTAACTCCGAACACCGAGGTGAAAAGCACGGAATAAAGTAGCTTCGAATAAAGTAATTAATATAGAGTATAGACATGATAAAATTATTATTTCTTAGTATTGAAGTGGATACAAAGTAAATTTTAACTAAAACGTAAAAAGTAAACAACATTGGTTGACATTGGTTTTGAGAAAAAATTCTATAATTATAAAGGATCCAACAAGATTTCTGCACGGAGATGTCACTCGTTTTTAAAAATATCTGACACAACAAGCTTTCTGACAGCCTTCACAGTAAGCTCCACCTACCAGTACTTAATTTATATGGTATTTTTTAGTTTATTTTTACTGCATGTTTTACTGCAATTTAAAAAGAAATTCATTCGTAGTTCCAATTTTATATTGTTTTTACTTTAGATACCTACAGGACAAATATAGAAAAGTAAATTGTGTTCGGTATTTCAGTGATGATTGTAATAAAAATAAAGTAAAACGTGAAATATTTATTGTGATCGCAGTCATTACAATGCCTACTTGCCTACCTAATTCCTTAGGTAGGTTGCATTTAAGCTACAATTGTTTCCATATAACGCACATTTGATATAATAATTTTCTACTACAATTATATCTCCTTAAAGTGTAATTTAAAACATTTTCTTTAATTACACTTATAGTCGTTGTCGTCTTGTTAATTAAAAATAGTATCATTTTCCGCAGTGCAGCATAGTGTAAAATTTTAATAGACCTCTATGTGGGAAGAAGTCACGCCAAGACTTGAGACATACGTCTACTCGGCTAGGAAGTATGCAAACAGAACTGATGCCGCGATGACCGGCGCCCGTCACTCGTCTTGAGACCCACACCCACCCTAACAACCCCTAACCACCTACCAACCTTTTCCCTATTTAAATACACCGACTTATCAACCTTTAGATAAACCTAAATAAGCCTATATAAAACAGTTTCGTTTTATACAACACAATTTTCAAGCCCATTTAGATACTAAACATAATAAGCAGACCGTTTGCTGCTGTTGCATTTGATTTTCTGTACATTTCCCTTAGGCACATGAACGTATACAAGGGAAACTTTGTTTATCTAGTTACAAGCAAATTTCACCCTACCGACGACAAAATCATTTATGTCCATACAAAAAGTGTATGCAACCCATTATTACAGAAAATATGATATGAAACCTCCTCCTTTTTTTTGAAGTCGATTAATAGAAACATGCAAATTCTTTCGTAACGCTTCTTACACTCTGTAACAATGATTGTTATTCGTAGGCATAAAAACATAAATAAATAACCGAGCCTTTTAGTTAAAGTAAGTTTGCGTATGTCATACCGATATATTATGCAACTGTGCATCGAAACAGTTCTCTTTAGACGTGCCTCGATTTGCCGGGGCTTAAATCTAGTTATTGCTTTTAGTTTAGCTAAACTTCTCTTTTGTACATAAAGTTTTGCTCGTACTGTTACGAATATCTTGTACAATTGCTGTTCTGGCATCATTCCAGCGCTGACATCTCATAGGATCACAAGTCGTAATGAATAATAGATAGAATCAAATTTGCTTTTATAAAGTATCAAATACTAGCAATTACCGTGTCAAGCACTAGGTATGTCTGTATGTCTTTACATAGTTATTAATTATTTCTTTTGCGTAAACATGTTTGTAAAGATTTAAATCCTAACCTAACCTAATCAACGACCAATCAGACCAGTGTCAGACTTAGAAAAAGAATAATTTAAATTACCTGCTACAATCAGTTAACAATCGCGATTTATTCATTTTGTTACATTTATAATTTATATATTATTATGCCTAAAATAAATATTATCCAACTAAATTTGAAATTAATTTTTTGTCACTTAAAATTTATAATTAAAATAGTATTCATACCTACATTTTAAAGTACTCCTATAGACTTTTAAATATCAGGAGGCAAAATAATATTAGTGCAGTGATATTCTGTCGTGAAAAGCTATCGGATTTTTATTTAGTTCCTTTCTGAACACCGACATGAATTTGTCGTCGCATAATTATTTTTTTCAGCTTTGTAAAATTAATCACGGTACAGTTGTTTGCAGAATGAACTATGTCCAAATTAACCAATTAATTGAATTGTGTCGATACTGAAGTCGATAGTTATTTTTGTCTGATTTAAGATAATGATAAAACCAGACATCAAAGAAAAATTAGAAAAAAAACAAAACGGCTATATTTATTACTAACAAGCTCAATTTTCTTCAAACAATGGAAGCCGAGTGAAACTTGTGAAACTTTCCACGGTAACCTTCAGAAATATTCAGTGAAGAAAGAACTGCGAAAAATTTTCCAAAAAATAATAGCATTAAAATCTTTAAAGAAAAATTCGGTATGTATTGAGTTCGTCTATTAGATCTAAAATATTTCCTCTTGTTGGGATGTGAAAATTAATTATCTAGCTCATAAAGGGATACAAAAGGAAATATGCACATTGAACATTCTCGGTCCACAAAAACGCCTTTTACAGTGCTTTGAAAGGCTCGCCTTTAAAGCAATATTCAAGTTAAAAGAAACTAAAACGCGGTTGAGAGCAGTGTGAAGTCCATGAATGCCGCTGCAAGATTGATGTATCGCACTTAACCCTTGCACGAGGCCCAGTTTAACTGCGATTATGTGCATTTCATAATGACTGACATAGACGGTATGCAAAGATAACAATGTTTATTTAGGCCATACATTATAACACACTCGCAGCGGTAATAACATATGTTGAAGGTTGTATTTACTCAAACAATTATTACAATAACTTTGATATGTGTAACCACCTATTAGTATGTCTGAGCTTTCAATGCTTAATTTAAGAAGATCAATGTTTAATTATAAATAAGTATATATCTACAAGTTTAAATAATTGTATCTACCTACATAATATTTACTTGAATCGATCGTCGTGCTAAAGCATACATTTTTAAATTTGTACGTACATATAGTATATTTTAAATGTTTAGTAGTAAAAATAATTATTATTAATGTTTTACCTTTAGCCAAACCATTTTAGGACATTTTGTCTCAACGATTTTAAGGCGCGCAACTTCGTTGAGAATAAGTAGTACAAAAGCTTTAATATCGTCATTGTTTACGGAGTAATATTATCTTTTTAAACACAATTTTCAACAATGTCTTCGCATTTATTGTATTACTATTTTATTTAACAGCCTGCGACCTGGGGAGCAATTACTTAAAGGAATGAATGTGTTAGGAAAACAATGGAAAATTCTATAAAAAAGCTCTCGGGACACAAAACAACAAACTCATTTGTTAAAATCATATAGAGCTCTACTCATGTAACTTTAGCCTAGGCATATATTCATACTACTAGTTACAGAAGGTTATAGTAGTAAATATTTTAGAAAAGACAACGCATGTAAATGTTACCATGTTATAGCATATATATAGGTAGCTAGATGTTAGTAGATTTAAATCAATCTACGTAAATATATTTAAAAATAAAATTCACTGCAAGGAATTTATTTCGTCCATGTTTTTGTCCTTAATATTAATTATGTTATGAATTTTCCGTGAGGTTTTTTTTTATTTTTTTGTTTTATTATATTTGTTGGACACTAATTTTCTTACATATGTTTTAATTTTTATTATAAATTCACAGGAACAAGTGTATGAATTTTATATAGGTCATTACTAAAATTTAAAATTGTATTTTTTTCACATTTGTTCAATAATTTATCTTACCTTATTCTAAGCTACTTAAGAATGCTTTACCTTACTTACTTTAACTTTTAAGAGTTGTTTCGAAAAAAGAACATTTTTCAAAAATCGACTAACTTTAGACAGTGCTTAAAATTCTACTTATTACGAATTCAACTTTAAGCAATATTTATCTTAAAATTAAAAATCCGTTTTCTGTGCAAGCTAGTTAATTTATCAGTTTAGTTAGTTAGTGTTGTTTTAGGAAGTTATGAATGTTAAATTTCTGTTATTAGAGGAGTGGTATCAAGATTGGGAGAATATAAATACATGTATTTGGGTGAGAATAGTTTTCTAATACTTTATAAATTCATACTAGTTACTTATTATGTACTTATAATATCCACTTGGGCAAATAAGAGTAGATACCTAAATAGTTTTTGTGAAAGAATTATACAACTTTTATAATTAACATAATTATTGATGAACTGCTCTTTGAAATTAGAATCTTTTTTTTACATATTTTTACTATATACCAGTAGGAGATAATCTTATGTATTTTTCATTTATATAAAAATGCCATAGGTTCCTTTTCTTATCAAAAGACGTATCGAGAATTATAGGTGTAAGATTATTATATAAATACAAACAAGAATCTAAAATTAACTGCATAGAATCAAAATATATAAACTTAAGTAAAGGCTTAGTAGTTAAAGTTTAACTTGTAAAAAAAATTTCAATGCCTCAAGTTAAAAAAATAATAACTTAAAAAATATATAAATGACACACGTACGTTAAATTGACAGAAATACACAAAATGTTTAAATAGTTCTAAGTAGATACTTACTGACTACAGCTTCTTAATATTTGCCTTTTCAAAAATTGTGTCCCAGAGTTCTTCATAGCAAAGCCCCTACAATATGATATATTCAAACACGAAAACTGTTAAAATATCTCAAACGTCTACCCTCATAATCACGGAATATTATTGTCATATACATAATACATATACATAATACATTATGTATAAGAAAATGCGAATACGGAATAACGGCAGCTATCTTTAATTTAACATATTATTTACCAAAAATCATCGTTAATATTATTTGAATAGAAATGATTTTGTGCCAGAATTAAATAATCTAAGTCTATATAAAATATCTATACTGCATGATACATATTATTATTAGGCATTTTTCGTTTTCCTCAAACAATGCCATCTAGTGCTTACGTCCAAAATCAATATAATGTGAAGCTCGGTAAACTACTTTGAACTTCTTTTTTGCTTGAAACAATAGATTGAATTTGTGTTTGAGATTTTTAATTTACTTTAAATACAAAAATATATAAAATGACATCGTCTCAAATAGAGATAATTAAATAAAATACCTCGAACCATTTGTTTTGTGAGCATACTTATGACAGTAAAAAATTACATTACCATTAAACTTATATTATAAAAATAACATGATAACAGCTTTCATTAAACATATTATTACGAAATTATGGATAGTCTTATGTAGTTCAAATCTGTGGCACATAGTAGATTTCAAGCCAAAAAACTAGATGGCGCTACTAAATACTTAGATGATGTTCGCAGTTGTTTTAAGAAAATACCTATTTTGTGCCTCATAGAAATAAAGTTAAATATTATGGAATAAAAGCCCAAATGTGTGTAAAAAACACAAATTAAGAGCTCGCATCATTTATTTTATATATGTACACATATACGTATCAGTCTACTCGTCCGAAATAAATTTACAAAACGTTGGTTATACAAATATGTATCTACATACTTTAAAAATTACGTTTATTGATTATACCTGTATTATACATATTTGTTATGACTAAGACTCGAACAAAATTAAACGCGTCATCTCTTAAAATCATTTATTTTTTATCAAGTACACGCAGAATAAAACTACATGATTATAATTCTATCTAACATTTTACAACATCAATAATGCGTTTTTTACCCTTTGTATTTGGTACCTACCTATATAGATTATAGATACAGATTACAGGGGAGTGGGAAACAAAATATCCGCTGTAGTGGATGCTGCTAGCTCCGCGGAGCCCGGGAACGATTCATTGATCCGAACTATTCTCGGCAATGTGACAAGGACCGACAATATGAAGTTCAATAACACAATATCTCTCGTTCACGCAAATATTATTATTTTCTTTGTTTAATGATAACAATAAAGAATATTGGCAAAGGTAAACCTTTGCGTTATATTAAAATTATTTAATCATTGTAATTATTAGATATAACCAAAATACACAATGATTTTTTTATGATCTTAAACTAAAATCGTTTTATTGAGAAAGTTAAAGAAGTTAGAGTGTGTGATAAGGTATATAGGTATACCTTTAATAAATATGTTGTAATTGGAGTCAAAATTTCATTATAAAACTATTTCTTTATATAAACTAATACACAAGGAATACACATAGGATTTTATCTACATGCTTAATAGGTAAAAAAGCAAAAACTGAGCTATTTAGGGCAGCATGTAGCTAAGTATCAGTATAAAGCTTATTTTTTTCTTTAATATTTGTGATAAATATAATTATTATTTAAAAAATATGAGAGTATAAAATGTACACTCAACGAAATAAACTAGGACCAGTGAGGCCGGTTGGTTGAATAAAGTCAGATAAGGATAGCTGTATAGCTTCTTCCAGGCGGCGACCGTAGCGCGTAGCCGATCTGCGACGCACAATTTGCTATCTCACTCTAACGGGCGGCGGTTCGCACAAGTTCGTGGAGTCGCCACGCGTGCCCGTCCGTTGTTGCACATCGACGTCAACCGCTTTCAGTCATCAGTGCTATAGCGCGTTTCTTAGCGCTATATCTCCATAACCTTAAAATTCTAATTTCGTTTTATATTTTTATTATAATAATTACTACGAAATACTCATGAATTGTTCGAATATATAAATTTTGTGGTGTGAAGTTAACGCCCTGCTAAAGGCGGTTGTGGAGTGTATTTTTGTGTAAGATAAAGTTATAATAAACGGCAAGCTGTGGGGTTCAGGGGCCTTTTTTTTGCCGCCGCAGGGGATGTACTATCCTGTAAGTATTTTCGTGCTTTTTTTGTTAAGCTGTATTTTTTAATGAAGGAATAAAGTTTTAGAAAAATATTAAGGCTTCCAAACATGTAATGCAGAGGCGCATGGCGTTACCGTACATACTACATACATGGACGCCACGGGCTTAAACGTTCCAAGCTGGGGAATTGATTAAATATAAATCTGTGTGTCACAGACATATAGAGACGCTTTGCCATAAAATTAATTGGTGATTTATGTTCTCTGGCCTATTGGGCAAAGTGCTGTGAACGGAAAGTAACTGTGTGAAGTTGCAGTGAATCGTTAATCGTATGATAAACATACAATAACAACATTCAATTCAGCGAAATATGATATACAAAAACATTGATACATACTAAATTATTACATTTTTAATTACTATGAATATGTATCGTTCTTAATTATTATTATTATTAATAATAGCATGTCCAATTGTATACAAGTATCATATTATATTGTTAATAAGTAATAAATGTATTTTAAACAAGTAATTTGTTGAAGTACGTTTATTAACAGCTCGTAGTCCATTGTTGTGACATTGAACCGTGAATGGATCCATTGTTGTCGTTTCTTTCTAAGCCAATGAAGATTGAATATGTACGACGGAGAAAGACGGTTAATAAAAAATACTACTCGTTTAAATCTGTAAATAGTGCGTAACAATGTACAATCAACAATAATATATTCTGTGATCCCTTAATGATGTATGAAAAATACGAATATACCAACGGTTCAAAGATGCGATGCCATTTTCGCTTATTCAGCCCAACAGTATTATTTTTAGCCCCGTCGCCCCTCGCATTGTGTGAATGCATGAGACGACCTACATTCTATACCACCCTGGGAAAAATATCAATTGAATGGGGACCGTTCTAAAATATTAAGGTTTCGATACACAAATAATATTTGCCTGTATTATGTACTATTTACCAGATAAATGTAGAATAAAATAAAAATAAACAAAAATTGTTGAAAAGTTCCACGCCATATTATCTTACTAGCTGTTGCTCGCGACTTCGTCCCCGTCGTATCTATTTCTATTATTATGTTATTATTGTGAGTCAATCTTAGAAGATAGACATATACTTTTACGGACTTTTTTTAGATCATTTAAAGAGGAATAATTCTTTCATACACATTATTTTTGTATCTTGAACCGTTTTCGCAGCGCACGCAAAGGAAGCCCTCAAAGATGAATAATTTTCCCCGTTTTTTCCATATTTTCCATTATATCTTCGCTCCTATTAGTCGCAGCGT
>DWAJ01002011.1:0-19360 GCA_018238005.1 Eurema mandarina | reverse complement strand
ATTTCGAATATATATATATTACTAGCATTTGCTTGTGACTTTACCTGTATTCATGGGGTACTTTTATACTTTTTCAGCGTCGTTTTTTGTCGTAGTTGGGTTTTAGTTTTTTTACTTTATCTTGTTACTAAAAGTAAACACAATAAATGAGTCATATTATGAATAATAAAAGTTAGCAAAAATATAAGTTTTAATTAAGCGCATTGATCACTGTTTTTCGCGGTAAACATATTAACGCAATATATTTTATAATGAATTAAAAGCCAGTTTGCAGTAGGTTTATGTTGAAATTTCTTTCACAGCAGTAACTATTATTTTTAAATACTATCGCAACATCTATGATTAGTTTTCACTGCAAAAAATTGACGTTTCCTTCCTGCTGTCGATTCAGTTTTCTGCAGCGGTTGGAAATTTGGCGCGCTTCATCGATGACTCAAAAAACTAACATATTCTAAATTTGAATTAACAAAGTATCGGCTGTCGTAGTGATGTTTTATCTCAGTTATAAAGACAAAATTTCCAAAGCCTTATAATTAAACTAATTATTTGATAAATCGTTGCATATGTCTTGAATTCACTAAGTATTAGAAACAAGGTATCGACATATTAAAGAATATTGTTTTATGAATTAGACGTTCATATTCGAGTAGCTCCTTATCACCCCACAAATGCACGTTTAAAAAATTAAACTTAAGCGCCACCTAAAATGACTAAGCAAGCACTTCCGATATCCTGTCGCACCCACTCCCATACGTCTACCACAACAATGACGTAATATGTTGGAGATGCCAAAATGTTAACCCACAAGCGATTCTTCGAAATATCTAATATTAGAGTTCCGTTAACTATGTCATGGAGTACGCCTACCGGTCTACTGCAAATGCGTTTTTGGCATAGCATTGTGAAACTGTATACAGGAATGAGATAATGTTTATAAATTCAATACGATACGTTATTATCTCTTCTGATTTTTATAAAAATATCTGGCTAATAAATAAAAAAATATGCTTTTGTTAGTCTCAAAAGTATTGTTAGCGCTGCATTCAGGGCTCACGAACATGTTTGATATAACAAATCGTCGCCGAATCACCGTATCATTTGTTATTGTCAAATTAAATGTGTGCAAAAAACGGTTCGTGATCGACGCGTCCTCATTCACGTAAATGTCATTTTTTATGTAACAAAATGCAACAAAACCGCAGACGGGACGTGGCGTGGCACGGAACTGAGGATGACTATGGAGCTCAGAGTATCTACTCCGAATGCAATCGTCGTCGATATCGAAAATTTTTGATACTGCTGACCGAGCTATGAGACGTAATATACTCTAATAAAGAATCGAATCGCACATCAGTTTATCAGAATGTTATCGAAACAGAAATAAAAAAGTTTTTATATTAATTCGAAGTTGCTCAAAAACTATCGAAAATAAAAAAAATCGACATCGATTGTGTTCGGAGTAGAGCTTCAGACCACGATTGGCTCGTCTCGACTGCGAAGAAGATTGTGTCGAAGTGCTGATACGGCAAGCCGCTAAATTCAACGCGTTCCGCGCGACATGCATTCTTCTACATTTTTGACTATCTAGAATTGTTTTGCTCTAACTGGATAGAGGACACGTGTCCGTTATATTTAAAACTATTACTACTACATTGCGTAGTCATTCTACATTTATCACTACGTAGTAAAAAACAATAAAAGTTTAAACTTTAAAACTACAATACCGATTTGCATGCGATTTTATATCAAATAGAGTGATTCAAACTGTAAGGCACAGCTAGTTTATCAATAAAAATAGTAAGTGTAGTACTTAATCCTGATTCCTAGACCCTTTTTGTTGTGACAAACTCAGTTTCAAAACAAAAATAATTTCTATTAAATTGGAAGTCCAATCCTAAAATCTTGAAAAATAAAAAAGACAATATTAATAAAAAAAACTAGACACATAATTTTTTAATAAAAACTGTATCATGTATAAGCACAAGTTACAAAGGTTTCGCTTGTAGACAACTTGCATTTAATTCACACTCTTCTATTTAGTTTATTTCTGTCTGCGATGCAAAATATCTTGTGTTAACACAAACAATGTTATTAATTTGATTGCATTTTATTTTTTCTATTTGAAGATTAGAAGGTTGCTCAAATTATAATAATTATCAAATACGTTTTATTCAATTCAAGGGCGTATAGAAAAGTTGGTTTCAAACGTTACTGGGACATTAATTAAATCAGTTTTACTTTTTCCTACATTGACTTGCAAATTGAAATATTTTATGCCGTAGGCCTTATCTACAAATTAAATTCATACCAAAAGGTTTGGTTTTAATTTCCCACCGACCGCGACTTTAAATATATTTTGAAAGGTTTGGGTTTGAAATGTAGGTATTAATTTTTTTATTCTGTAATTATAAAAAATAAAGTAAGAGGCTTTAAGTATATTAAGCTGAATGTTTAATTTTAATGCTACGTATGTCTACAACTATACTATTTCTGTCACTGGCAAGGAACTGACTCAAAACTGGGGACGCGGATAAAGATCAGAGCTAGCTAGTTGCATATCTATTCTGTCTTCAATTAATAAAACCAGCTTTTTCACGTACTCTGCTGAATGTAGATATCTCTAGAGTCAACTCGCCCAGTTGCAGCCTTCGTTTTTCTTTAAAAGCTCAAAAAGTTCCGTTTACAGAGTAAGCGAATCGTCGTTTAAAGTACAAGGTTCGTATAAAAAGTAGAATTGCAATATTTATGGAATTTTAAGTACTGCTTATTTCTTGACCCACTTGTGGATTGCTTTACATGCAAAAGGTGAGGGACGAGTTCAAATTATTCCATTCAGTGACAAAATATAACTTGCATTTGTATGCATGTGACAAATATTATGCACAATAATCTTTGATTCAACTAAAAAATAAAATACTAATAAATAAATAAATAAAATGAAAAACATATTCGAAGTATTAAAATAAGTTTCCTTCGAGGCACAGTTACAGGCGAGTATGACTGTTTAACCTAGCCCGTTAACACACGACATATTATTACGTACGTTTCCGCATCCAACTCCGAGCTAAATGTAGTTCCAACTCTATGTAACACACAACCGATGCTTCCGCTCTTAGAATTTGTCTAAATGTATATCTTTTAACATAGAACATGTTAAGATGACTTCAAGAGAATAAATTTAGACTACTTTGATATTTGTTGTGTTTTGTAGACTAATTGTAATTTTAACACAATCGAATAAACGCAAACAATGCAATCTAATCATTTCATTTTTACAAACGCAAATCTAAACAAACTCGGACGTAATGACAATTGTTTATCCATATTAATTTTACATGAATCTGTCCTCAACCTTTCCACAACGCAATTGCTTCGAATATCTAAAACGGCCGCGTCACAAACGCTCAAAACATAGGCACGTGCGTTCCATTTCCTACGGCAAAATATTAGCCATTAACGAATTCCGAAACGAGACTTAAACCGGACAAATATGCGGGTCGGTCGGCGATGCCAAGAATTTGGAACCGACAACTTTACATAGCTCTTGTTTACTTCGCCGTATGGCTATTTCTGATACAATTTTTGTACCGTTCGTTTGTGTGCTAACATTGGAATTGTACGCTCAAGGCCACGCTATAGGTCCTATTATGTTGTAGATATATACCTAGTTCTTTCAAAAGAGGTATTAAGATATTACGGACTTATAAACTACGATTGATTTTTCAAAATTTAATGAAACATGCAACTGAGAAATAAAATCATATTTAAAACATTTAAAAGAAGTACCTACTGCAATTCCTGCTAAACCGGATAAGTAAATTAAAAATGTGGTACTTATTATTAACGACTTAAAATCCTAATTGGATTCATTCTTCCTCTATTCTGCTTGATCATATTATTTTTTATCAACACACGAATTGACTACCTGTCAATCGTAAACCTTTAAACCATTATTGGGGTTTAGCACCTTACCTTATTGCGTAGTGGAAAATATAAAAATATAATTTATAGCTTTAACAACTTTAGAGCAATTTAACATAATGAATACAATATTTAAATTACTAAAGATAATTAATTGATTGCGGGTTTATTACTCAGGATTACAAACTTCAGTAGCGAAACGGTAGCGTAATTAATTTAGATATGTTTCGAGATTACTCAAGCGAAGCCGTTGCATTGAATAATAAAACATAATATTAATTAGCCTGTTATATCTTAATCATAGCTGTTTATAGCCTATTCTATTAGATATCTATAGGATTGCTTATTTACCTTCAACATACCTACTATGAAATGATGTAAACTAAATATACCTTGTAGATAAGTATACCTATACCTACTGCATGATTTTTTCATGTTAGTCTGCCAAATAATAGGTCCGATTTTAAATTTTTTATCCTACTAAGTTTTTGTCTGCAGTGACAATACCAGGGCGAAATTAGTTCAGTACTTTCAACTTATAACAACCACAAACATCCGTACGTCCTGACAATCTTTTGCACTCAAAATATTAGGACGTTAATGGATAAAGAAGTCAAAGTCAAAAGTATCTTTATTCAACTAGGGTACATATAGTAACACTTTTGAATTGTCATGGTATTACAAAACATTTACCATCGGTTGGGAAGGAAAGAAGGAACAAAAGATACACGAAAAGGATCACGTTAATCGTGACGAAATCTAGCAGGAGGTTGATGGTCGTTAAGACGTACGCAGCAAAGTCTTAAACTTAAAGAGGGGTCAATAACTAATCCTCCAAGCTCATCGTGGCAGGCTCATGGGGTCGCCGAAGCATTCTAACTCGCTTAGGTATTTGAAGCGGCTCTACTTATAAATAATCTACGTACAGTATCTATATTATATAAATGAAATATTAATTTGCATGCCTGTATAATATCACTGTTCCGTATTGAATAAGAGTAATGTCTGGATGAAACGGGAAGATAGATATCATAAACTGATTTAGCGGTCGGACACAGCGGCTATTAATCAGTCCGTCGGCGATTTCCGTCGGCAATTACTAATTCCAACAAATTATACAACCAGGCAATAGAATAACAATGGGATGCGATGCGATTGTTGAGAGAAGCGCTAATTATATAAGGACTAGTTGTATGTACGTATACTTAGTATTGTGGCGTTAGACCGTTGTATGATATACAAACTTCGTAATTACTAATTAGTATATAGTTTAACCAAATATTAAACACTAGCTGACCCGTGCCCACTTCGTTAGGCATAATATTAATTACCCCTTTTTTATATAGCCTATGACACTAAGCAATAATGTGGCTTTCTATTGGTGAAAGAATTTCTTAAATCGGTTCAGTACATCCCGAGATTACCCATTACACTTTAACAAACACACAAACTATTTCTTTATAATATTAGCATAGATTAACTGACGTTTTCGATAGAAAATAAAAGAATTGCAGGTAGAAAAAAAATACAATATACGGTTTATTAAATAAAATTAACTATTTTTGCAGTTTGAAGTCACGTTCGTGATTTCTAAATATAATAAATTCCTATAATCTATAGTTACTTATATTTCCAGTAGTGTCGATCGACTATAGAGGTATGGATTGGTAAGTGACGTAAAATAAAATGCAGACATAGCCGCGGTCGAGCGTAAGTCAGCGCTCGGTATGCAGTATGCAGTATGCACGGTGCTACTATGCAGTTGCAGCAGACAATCATTATGTCATCATGTCTAGACGCGGAGCAGTTGACAAACACCGGCTGTTTACCCATAATCTTGTACGAGCCGCAAATTTAGAACCACAATTTTGCTGATAATTTGACAAACGAGGTTTTTACGTATCCGTTCCGAGAAGTTTTTTGCCACTCGCCGATGCAATGTTGACTCACGTAGCCGGGGTAGGTATTATTAAATTTCAACACCTTTTGCTTGTTAAATGAATTAAGATATTCGTTTGTCAAATTGACTGCACAATAAAAGATACCTGAGAATTTATACTTTTATGACTTATTGTTATTTGGGACAGCTAAGGTGCTAAGATGTGTTCGAATTTGGACAGCAAAAACTTGTGATGTATATGCATAATAAATTCCTTGGCGACTGGTTTAAGCGGTATTATGTTTACTTGCTTCGTAAAGCACTAATAACCTTAAGTGTTGTCACTCCTATCTTCCGTATTTAGTAAAATTAAGAAATGAAAATAGTTTAGCGTTAACAAATGGAAATTTGCATAGTAATAGGAATAATAATGTCAATGCATACCTTATATGTATATGCATGGTTCTGTGATAAAACTACAAGTTTTTCGAGATACAAATCAACAAATAAGGTGTTGGACAACAAGCGAAATAAAAATGTTGCTCTTGAAATTTATGAGCTGAATAATTGTACAGTATAATATGTTATTTCGACACAATTTATACAAAAATAAGAGTTATGGCCGGCTTAAAACATTGATTATAATCGCTGCCCTAATTTATAATGTAATGTTTTTTATAACATGTGAGGCTACCGCGTTTTAATGAGAGTTGTTTGCGAAGGAAATTATAGGGTAGGTGAACTTGTGTTGTTCTAGTGGAAAACTTGACAAACGTGTTCTGCCTGGCCATTTCGAAGAGATTGCGTCTCACAATACTTTTGATTTAAACCATAGTAGCGTCTGACTGATCGCAACAAAAATAAGTAGAAATTGCCATACATAAGCCTGCCTAATGCCTGAATTCTGATGAGTCTTTTTTCTAAGTCCTTATATCAAACAGTCAAATAAACAACCCTTACGATTCTTTAAATTCATTAAGATCTATCTATATCTAGTATATACCTACTAAGAATATGTAAGTAATAATTCTGTACTATTTGAAAGATATATTATAGTCCTTTCATACACAAAAAAATCTTATAAATACGGCGTTGGTCCAGTCGTAATTTTTTTCTATTTAAGGTAAAATTATAATTTTCTGCTCTTAATACAATATACACTTTTTATAAGAACGCAAAAATATAATAGGTATCTATAGAAAAGTTAACAATGACTTAAGTATAATAATATATACGATGATTATTAAAATATTCCAAGGTCTTCTATGGTAGTAACAGTTCTAATTTGTAATGTAAAGAAGGGTATGCAAATACGACATAAAACTTTTTTTTATTATTAGCACTACGTTTAAAATTACATAGGTTTAGTCCGTCATGTTTTTTAAATATATTTATAATTTATATGTTCCTTTGTTGTATAATATATCATATTGGCAAACTACAAAATAAGTTATGTAGTTTCCTGTAGTTCTATCAAATAAATAAACACATTACATAAAAACATGTTTTCTAACAATTACTAATGATATGATTATGTTGAGGCCTTGTTACGTTAAACTTAATTTAAAAGTCTTTTATTATTAAGATGACGTATTTGTACAGTTTACTTTACAAACTTATACCGTATTTTAATACCGATGTCTGCTGGTATATTTTTTTAACAAAATGCATTTGCAATAATAATAAAGATAATTAAAATAGCTGGCGACTTCTTCTTTCAATTTACGTTTGTAGCGGAATGCACTAAGTTTTTAAAAAGAAGGGCGAAACCAACATAAATTGTAAAAGAGTATTTATACTAAAGCATAGCTATTGATTGATTTCTTTATCTTTTCAGAGCGCTTTTCAAGTATTTTCTAAGGGCATTGACTGTACAGTAATGTGTTAGATCACTAGATGTTATACATCAAAAGATTTCTATACGGCATTCATAATAAGGACGTAAAATTTAGTTTCTATGAAAGCTTACACCTTACACGTGTACGCCGGCCTGTGTAAGATCCGGCGAACAATTTCAAACTCATACGAAAATGAAACAAATATTATGAAATTTAATGTGAGAAATTGGATGTAAGTCTTTAAAGTTTTTTTTTATATAAATCTTAGAATTTTTTATTGAAAAGGTAGGAGGTAAATTACCGTGATTAAAATTTGTTTGCAATTTATTAGAATAAACTAGAATAAGTGGAAAAATCATACCAATAGTCTTAAACATGCAAGCTTTAAAAAGTTTTTTTTCTTTCTTCTCCTGGTCTGGCAACCCATAAAAAATAATTAAATAAGCAAAACTTGAACTGCTCATTGAATAAAATCGCTCACATGACACATCACACGTCGCATCTTCTCAGTTTCCGCGAAAACGAGGAACCGAACTTCCCACCGATAGATCTAATTTACACTATAGAATTGTGATCATGGAGTCCAGAAATTTCCTTTAATGCTATAAAGAAGGAAGTATTATAATAATGTCGTTATACCGATAAGGGAGGCTTGTATCAGGTCATTGCGGAAGAGCTCGAAAGGTTACCGGAGACTCCGTCGTATAGTATGGCGAAAAACGTGGAGTTTTAGACGGTAAGGGTCCGACATAACTTACAGTTTATCTTCGAGTGCTGTATGCATGAGCTATTCGTCTCAAAGAAATTATGTAAATATGTCTTGAAAGATGTTATGATCAGTAAATATGCCAAAGCGACATATACACCAAACCGCAATGCATGTTATCTTATATAATAAATGATATCTCTACATAATCTTCCCGGTCCTTCTCAGTGTTCCTTATAAAAATACATATCGTAATTATTCAGTAGAGCAGCTCCGCAGCTAAATGAATGAAATCGGCGACGTTACACGACGCATTGTCCCGGTTTCCGCGAACGCGAGGATCGTGGAAACGCCAGCCCCGTCCTACCGATTGATCTTATTTACTCAATTTCCCTTTGTCCACCTTGTTCCTTGAATCTCCGTTGTTTTCATTTCTAGAAAGATTTTTTACGTCCTTTTGGATTCTATGAAACCGTCTTATGTGTGAACCACACTACTGTGATCGTTCTACATGTGGTCTTTAACATAAACACATGATTACATGTCTTATAAAGTCTAATTTAACTAAGGCATAGTTCTCGCATTGCAAAAAGTGCTTAAAGTATTTTAAAAACCGTGTTTATTATAATCGCAATTACTTATCTTACTATCTGTAAGATCTACTTTACTCTCGGATGCTGAGATTGCTCTTAAAAACGAATTAAACAGGTATCTTCAATCCAATGAAAACAATGAATAAAAGCAGCGAGTTGTATAATCGGCGCGTTGAGACTATTAAAATGCTATTTCCGGTACTTAAAAACCAGTAAAAACTCCAACGGATATTGTAAAAAGTAGAGTTTTATAGAATTTCCTGGTAAATAGCCACTCGTGACTGGACAGTGATTACACGCAGGGAATTTGGATTAATTACGTTTTAAATGTGCTATGATATAAGATCACTTTCGTTATACTTTTGAGTGGGTCGGGATGACTCACTTCATATATAGCTCTTTTGCAAATAATTTTAACAATAAAGTATTCTATAAACAAATGTTTTTCCTCAAGAAAATTTTGATGTATTAAAGTTGGGTTTATTAGGCCCTTAAGTAAACGTGACACCTTTTAGATCTCATCTATGCTTGCGATCAGGCGAGATAGTCAAATGTCAAATGGTCAAATGTCTCTGTATTTATCATAAAAAAGTGTCGTGACAATGGAAAAAATAATAACAACTTTCCAACCTTCCTTGAACCAAATATTGAGTGTTTTTTTTTAATTCGATTGTACAGTATATTTTGCGATAATTTAGTTTAAATTAATAAGTTCAATCTCAACGAGAAAGAGCTTATATTTCGTCTTTGACACTGATAGAAATATTTATTCATTCGCGTTAAAAACGGTCCGCGTTATATACCTAAAATATTTAAAAGATGTTATATATCTGCAAAAATACTATTAGCCTTTATATGGGATTAATGAATGACCTGCGCGAAGCCAATGAATTATGTCTACTATTAAACTTTCTTTCTTGCAAATACTTTCAAATGAGTTCGCATCCGTTCTTGACATAACTACATGTAATTAAACATTACAAGCTAGTTTACATGGCGAATGTATTTACCAATACGAGTTGGATAATTACGTCTCGCCGGACGGCGCTAATACTCACTATTTAGCATTTTTAAACTTATAACAACACTAGCTGTATCCCGCGGTTTTATCCGCGTAGTTCACGTTCCCGGGGCAATACCGGGATATAAAGTTTCCTATGTGCTAATCCAGGGTATCACCTATTTACGTACTAAATTTAAACTAATTCGGTTTAGCCGTTTTTGCGTGAAAGACTAACAAACAAACATCCATACATAATTATAATATTAGTAGGATAGGGTACAATTTTAAGGAGACGATTTTGGTAAATTTGTATAGAGCGTAATTGAAGTTCGTAAACAAAGTTCAGAAAGTGTATTAGAAACTGAACATTTTTGGCAATTGAGAATCTCTAAGTACTCTGATAGGGATATACTGAATACTGAAGATCAGTTTTGTTTTACTCACAAAGATAATTTTTTTTTTCTCTCATAATATACACCCATTTTAAGAAAGGTTAAGTCTTTTGAATAATTTATTTTATTTGAAGGTCTACTGATCAACGTGGCTTTTACAACATCTTGTACTAATAATAAATCTAGGCTGCCAGGCCAATGACTTTAGAAGGAAAATATCAACGCGTCCCTACTTTGTAAAAATATGTCCAAATGAATTATTCATAGGAAAGCTTACTTTTATTAGCAGGCCTCTATCGATATCATTAGTCATTTCCTCTCGGTACTACAAATAGACTAGCGTCAATGGATATCTCATTGAATCGCCTAGTGAGACACCGAGGCCGATGCAGGCGGCAAGCGGCAGGCGGCAGGCGGCAGGCGGCGTAGTGCTTGCAACAAGTTTTTACGTGGAGCGAACATCCGCATCTATACTTGTTTTTACGCCGCCTCCGCGTCTGCCTGTTTTTCTGACCATCTCGATTGATTACACGACGTCTGCTCGTTTGTTTACACGACGAACATCTAATTTCAACAATATTAAATAGCGGAGCGTAGCACGGTAGCCGTTTAGAAACCAGTCGTGGAATTTTTATTAGATAAAAAAGTGCTACCGTGCCGCCGAGCGAATGATCACTTTATTTACTTATTCCCTATATAGAATTTATTCCGTAATTAGAATTGTAAATTCGCTCGTTAGGGTCATTGATGTTTAAAAAGCGTTTTTTGCGGTGACCATTGCGGTTGTGAGGATTTAATAGAGTGTAGGTTTACGCTAATTCAGGGCGGTCGCGTCGCTGCCTAGCCGGCCGGAGCGCCGCGGCGGCAGACGTGCCGGTATTCATTGCGCGCAGTTGTTCTCGTGTGCCAGCGGATTGATAATTAATTGATGGCTTTGTATGGGCTATCGGAGTATGGTTAGGCAAGACAGACGGCCTCCGGTGTCTAGACACTAGACGGCCCACTGCGATTTGCGAGATCACGTTTCGGCCGGACGAACATGCTAAGTGCATGTCTAGCCGCATAGAATCATACATGCGCCGCGGATACATGAACCGCACGATGTGACACTTTGATTACTGATCACTTGATCACTTACCGTGACCAGCGAGTTTAACGCTTTATTTCTTTATTAGGAGCAATACAGACGCCTGAACGTTATTGAATCACAATGCAAATGAATACGACAGAACACAACTCAATCAATGTAGATTAGTTTGTACCGCCATATTTTATTCCGAATAAAATTCCTTTTTTAATCAACTGTGAGGTACAACCTAAAGTGAAGTTATTATGAATGTACCTCACGTCCCGACAAATGTAAATGTCTATTTGAATACCTGGTGGTCAACAGCGAGATACCTACATACTTATTTATGTTTTTTGCTACTGTTTATTTTAAACTTTTCAAGACGACACCAAAGAAAGAGACTTTATTCCAACAAATGACATAATAATGACCTGCAAAAATAGAACAAGATTTTAAAACACTAAATCAGAAGTCTTAAATTGTAATGATACGTGTATTAGAAGGACTAGTATGATCTCTTTCTATGACATGATCAAACATTTATACGAACCTGCAATTATTTAAGTATATGCGTTTAGTTACTAAAACATTTACCGTCGATAAATTTAGCTTTTTTTTACTTTAATGATTTCTGATAGCCTGCGCCTGCGCCATTCGCATGATCTTTTCTATTTCTAATGGAGAATTAGTCTTGCAGTAGGTATATAAAAATAAGAAAAGTAAAACATAATAGCCATTGTAATAGAAATTAGTATAATTTATATATATATTTAGTTAAACATCACCCCAAAAGTATCGACTCCTTGTAATTATTATTCTGCAATGTTTTTGGAACATGATGCATATTAGGCATAAGCATTAACCAAATAACTTTGAACCGAAAACAATCACGAATCGCGTCACGCGTCACACGGCAATTGTTATGTTAGACGCCGAAATTGAATGATTTACGAGTTTTCAATTCGACCACTTACATAGTGCACTCAATCATAGCACACGGCGCGGTCAACGGCCGACGCCGGGGCGGTGTTAGTCAAGGTCAGGGAAATGCACAACTATCACAGATTGAAATCATTTTTCTCGTACATTGCAATACGAGAAAAATGATTACAATCTTCAGGATCTGGTTTTCTTAAGAGTTGCTATAACATAACTTTATTCCCATATATGAATGCTAAATTAAAAAAAAGTGCGTTTTATACCACTATAAACTAGGTATGGCGAAATCAATGGAGAAATTTGAATCCGGCTAAGATTTATAAAAGCAGCTGTTTTTAATAGGCAAAATTAAACAACTCAAATTTAAGGAAACGTGTGCTCAAATTTATGAAAGCGAATAACCAAAAGTACCACAATTTTTAAATACATTTGTAAAAGACCAGCAAACAGTTTTACAGCACTACAAACTGAAGTTCTTTGCCTTAATAATATCTTATAGATACTAAATAAGTACATGGCATATCTAGTAGAAGCGTGAGAATTTCTCGACATCCACGTCTGGGCCGGCTCGAGTAACGTCTGGGAGGCCTCGTTTGATTGCCAAAGGACCTAAATCCTCACCTTCAGAACACAATAGTAAATTGATTTATCTAATGGACTTCATATCCGTTGTGCTAATGATATATTTGCGCTGGACTCGCTTAGTATTTACTTGTTCTATAATTCTGTTTTCGTCTGCTATGTATTTAGGATATATGATGTACCTAATTTCTTTATTTTATTTCACTTATTTTAGTGACCAAAAGACAAAAAGTACGGGATCTACCAAAATCCTTTATATCGGTGGTCAACAATTCCTTTGAAACCTATCAAAATAACCTAATAAATAAAAAAAAGTAAAAATATACCAAATATACGATCTACGCTTATTGTAATGTGGAATATTTTGTGACGCTCATGAATATTTTTTTTGGAATTACCAGACAGCAAAATAGTTTAACTTTAATATAAATGTGAATCGCAAAATGTGTTGGTAAGTGCCTAATTCAATAATACCTATGAAAAAGGTAGATGAAAAAGGTAGATACCTTTTTCTTGTTTGTTATTCTTTCACGCTAAAACTGCTGGACCGATTTACACATAGGATACTTTATATCCCGGTAATGCCCCGGGAACAAGAAATACGCGGGTAAAACCGCGGGGCACAGCTCTTTAATAATCTTCGTTTCTATGACTGACTTAACAGTTCACGCGTATTCGTGACACGTACTGTTGTTTTACATTGGTATCTTAATATTAACATATAGCTGCTTATTTTTTAACAAGTGTACGTTGAACATTTCTAGTTTTATACATATAATAATAGAGACTAGTTTTATTATTCAAAGTCTGGCTCCTATAATAAAAATATGATGAGTGAAACTGTTAAAAAACTAAACTATTAAATCTTGCGTTATTTATCTTCTTACTCTTAGTAGAGACGATTTTTTATTTTGAGTGATTTATTAAATTAATGATAATAATATTTGTACATGGAGATACATAAGTAAAGGAAAAGGAATAATAAAAATATAATTGAAACTTCCCGGTATAATTGAAACCCAGGACCAGGTTGTAACATTTAAGTTATTAATTTAGTGAAAAGATCAATAAAAGTCAAAGGAAAATTTATTCAAATAGTCCTTTTACTATGAATACCAGCATAGTAGCAACTCCGATACACTAACAATCAACTCGATATTGACACCAAGCGATATAATTTGTCTTACCTATAGATATTTTTATACATACTGATGAAATCGATTCCACAGTAGTCTAGCATGTTGTTCTAAATCTAACTGTGTATAGTCATTAAATATGCCAACCGATTAATATAAAAACATCTGAAAAAGTAAATACCTAATCGACTAGCCGTCAATAGTTCCAAAACCATCTTACCTTTTACGTCTACAATTACGTCATGCAAATAAAACGAAACGACAAAAAGTGAATTCTTTTTAATGTCATGTATATTCTCTTAAATTTTCACGGATGTATCAAATTCGAAGGTCAACGCGTCTGGCATCGGCTTTCCTCGCAAAAATAAAAGTTTAAAGGTTCCCATAATAAAACTTTCACCGGGGAGTGTTAGCGGTTGGGAAAGGGTATCAATTCGAAGGTCAGACGACGTCTGCAGCTCTGACCTTGGTGTGCACCTGTTACATAAGTAACAAACGCATAACGTGTGTCGTTATGCAATTTTTAGCACGCTTGCGTTCGGAGTTTTTACTAGATCTAGTATCTACTTATAAAGAAGTTAAGTTTTTAGGTTGTACAGGGTTGTAATGTATGATATTTGATCGAATTTGAAAATTATTTGACCTTTGAACACTTATTTGTGAGAGTGTACTAAAACAATAAGTTTACATGGTACGAGCCGCGAGACATCACGTGGTTTCTAATTTAAATATATTGAATTTATTGAATTGAAGAGCATGTTTAAATCAATAAATAAATAGACTTAATTTAAAAAATATGAGACCATAATGTATTTATAAGACCTCGCATAGACTATGAATTGAATTGATTTGAAGTTGCGTTAAGACGTTCATCAAAGAATTTAAACTCTGATATATAATGTAAACAATTCGCTCGTTAATTGGAACATTACTCCAATCCTATTTGATGTTTAAATTTTCTGGTGCTTTCGCAATATTTTTGTTAGATAAACTATTGCGTATTAAAGTCTGCACTAAGTCCACGTCATACAGTGGTTTATGTTTTTATCAGCTAAATTTAGTTTTTGTTTAGTCGGGGAAAGTTATTTCCGAGCAAATGTTTGGTTTATAATAAAACTCGGTGAAGTTTTCTAAGAAATAAACATTTATGAATGAATCGCGATAGACGCGGACTCAGACGATGACCACATTGTGATCCGGATGTTTTCCCAGTATTAAGTGAATGAGTGAGTTGTATGAAAGTCTTTTTTAGGTTATAAGGTCAAGGTTTTTTTTCTACTAAAATCAGATCTACTTTGTTTACGCAAAATTATAAAGTGAAGCTTAAAGCCTACACTAAAATAATTTCTTTATCGACCTTTTTTAAAAGTAAGGAACCTCAAAACTAAATTCCGCTTTAAAGGGCTTTATCACTTGAAAATTATTTCTTCTAAACAACTCAAAAATTTTTGTGTTCAATTACGAAACTATTTGTTTCATAATCTTATCAATTTCGTTTATGTACGTTAAATCGAAAGTGAATATAAATGCGATCTTATACTAAATATATTATCTGTTTTAATAATCTGTATTCCAAATCAGCAATGGCGAATTTCCACGATTGACTCCTAAACTACTGAACCGATTTTAAATTAAAATTGCACACCATGTGCAGTTTGATCCATGTTAAAAATAGGATACGTTCCATCATAATATACGCGAGCGATGCCGGGACGGGTCGCTAGTAACAGTATAAAATATAAGTATCGTATATAGTATAAGAGTGTATTTTGTAATGTATTAATTGTGTATGTTTTGTCCTGACTTGGTTGCCTGGAAGAGATCACTCTTGTTACCACAATGTATTCTTGTGTACAATATTTAGATAGTGTTGTGTGTAACAAAGTGTAAAAATAAATTAATAAAATTTGAGTTGTGTGGGTGTAACGCGAGGTCGATTTAATTACAGGTTTACCGTGCAGGGTGGCGAGGGGAGCACAGGAAACGGTGTAGACGGACTAGTCGACGCATAACTAATGCCCGGCGCCACCTGCCTCCATGGACTACCAACTGAACTTTCTTTGCTGAATCATATAGGTATATTACGCGTCACGAATCTTTAGCGCTGAACGAAACCTGCGCAGAAGACAAAAATAAGGTATCGAGGTAAAGGCGCGGCGCGCGGGGCGCGTGATCGTCGGGTGCGCGACCGTTGATTGGTTGTCCCAGTCGTGTTGTCTTTCTCGCACCAATACGTCAATTACGAGCGCGATTCTACTGAAGCGCAGCTATTCTAGTCCAGCGCTAAACATAAATGAGGCGCACTATACCTAGCTTTTCAATTACAGAGCATAGTGCGACATTTCTATCAATGTCAAATTAAAGAAAAACTTTTGTTATTTTCTGTTACTGCACATCGAGCGAAAGGACTACTTAGTACTTTTGAGAGTTCATGATATAAGAATGAAGAAAGGTGTAGTAAAAATATTCAACGTTAAGCATTATACCGCCTCGTGCGCCTAATGTGCAATCATATAATTGAAAAACAAGGTGAGTCTATGAGCTGTGAATTGTGATGCTTCGGGATTTGTACGGTTTGTACAGGTGGTGAATTTTGAATTAAAAGCAATAAACTTTATTTTTATACATATACTAAAGAGCACATACAAAAAAATAAATTTAGCCTTTAGGCTTTAACAAAAAAATATAAAATCAAATATATCAATAGGCGCCTTATCGCTAGGAAGATAGACGATATCTTCCTGGCCACCATAGTGATAATGAAATTATTTAAAGAGACTGAATAGCTTTAATACACGTCTAGCTAGCTAGTATATATAGCTCAGCTAGACGTGCATTCAATGTGTGTCAATTAGTCGGTGCTTGCACGAATCGTATGCATGTCGGGTTGCAATCAGCGCTTTATATTCGACAAGTAGCCACTATGCAGTATGCACTATCGCCTAGAACCACTGGAGCACGCGAAACCGCTATCAGGAGCTTACAAGGTACCTATTTTCTATGATAGTAAGTACAAAGAAAGTAGGTACCTTGACTGTATTTCACTAGTAGGTATGTACAGGCTTATGTAAACATGTTGATTAAGCATGCTATGGCATGGAGCCTTTGGCCTAGCTGATAAATGTAATGAAATATATTAAACTTATTTTGATAAAATATAGACTAAATAGATAGTAGGTAGGTAATATTTATTTAATAGATTCGAATGAAATTATTTTTATAATAGTCTATTTATTACGAAAAATATTTTTGATAAAGTTTTTCATTTTACAAATTTTACACAATCGGTTAAGTTTCGAGTCGATTATAATAAATGTAATTTACAGTTTGTTTATCCAAACGATACATAACCATCGAATGAATAACAAAACAACATTAACGCAAATTTATTCATGTTTCAAATATATTCATTAAATATAAATTTATTCAATGTCTCACCACATCCTTCGTTCTTAGAACAAGTGGAAAGCAAGATTATTATTTCTAAGAAAAGTTTCTTGTTTGTCAAAACGGAAAATGATAGTACTAGTTACGCAAGGTAACTTTCTCAGCCACGCATTCTTCCTTTGTCCGATGAGAAGTTGCTTTTGTGTAGCCAATGCATATCTGTCGAAGCAACGCGTATTAACTAATAATAAACTAAAGGAGAAAGTACGTCATCTTTGTTGTGATTATTCAAAGAATCGTACTACCAATCCTGAATCGCGCTTATGCTATTTGTTCCAGACAACTATATATAGCAAAATTCTGAATGTTTAACTATTCAGGCTTTGTAGCCGATCAGACAGCGTTCAAAAAGTCGATGGTTCTCCATTCGGTTCTAAATGATATTCAATGAGATATAAAAAACTAAATTTATGTAATGATACTCTGATTTTGAAATAATTAATTTCACTGTTTTAAAATAAATATATAATATTGTTTTTAGTAGAAAAAAATCTTAATATTTAATCAAAAAAATTCGACGTTTAGGAAAACAATGGTATCTACATAGTAATATGCTGTACACATATATTTTTTATTTTATTTTATTTATTTATTTAAAGAAAAGAAGAATACAAGTTAATAAGGCGGGTGTTATCATAAACTCATTTGAGTTTTACCGCACACCCGAGCCGTCGACATTTTTAACTAAAGATAAACAATGAAAATCACAACACAATATACAATTTCAATATGAGAAATCCAAACAGGGTTCAAAGTAAAACAACGTATATTTCATCAACGTGTATTTAGCATGTTAGCATACAATTAAACCTACAACAGTGTAGGTACATACGATATATACATTTCACAGTAGGTACATAGTCTTACATGGAATCATATAACCTACATACTTCATTTTACTTATATAAATAACAATATAATCAACAATAGCTTCTTTTAATTCCTAGTGTTGAATTTTTAATCTTTATTTGTTTAAGTACTTTCTTACATTAGCTCTTAAAAGTATTGTTCTATATATAATTCCTGTCATTATCTTTTTATTATAGAATATTTATTTATTTTTAACTCAAACAAAGTCGGATATTTTAAAATATATAGACAACAAGCTCATATAGGAACAGTATATAAATATATCTAATAATATTGAAAATAATAATAATAATAGTATTTTATCCTGACGAGAATTTCTCTTAACTATTCAGAATCTTCATCGGGTTCATTCTGGAAGGCTTTAGCGGGCGGTCGCAGCATCTTTGTTCTTGCAGCTAATCTCAGGGTAGCTGACCCAAGATTACCAATCTGTACCTCGGGAACTGGGGTAGTTCCTAGCCCTGATTTCCCTTCGTTGCTAACCAGCGGAATCTAGAAATATATATATTATATATTTATACATAATCATAATAAAACCCTTTATTTCTGATACAATCATACATGAAATGCATAATCTAGGATGATAAAGAAGTAAAGTTTATGTGTTTGTTAAATTGTAAGGGGTAATCTCGGGATCTACGGAACCGATATTAAAAATTCTTTCACCAATAGAAAGCCACATTATTGCTTAGTGTCATAGGCTATATAAAAAACCGAAAAGGGTAATAAACATTATGCCCAACGAAGTGGGCACGGGTGAGCTAGTTATAGATATATTAGTATAATTTTTCTTGAAAAGAATTTTAATGGAAAATTTAATGGGAATGGATCGATTTTTAATTAGAAGTATATCGTTGTAACGGCATTTAAATATTTCTATATACTTATATGATTAATTCATAACTAATTTATTATAAAATTACATTTTATTAATATCAAAATTTAACCACAAAAAATATATCCACTTAACATATTTATCAACACA